>CAOKYR010000307.1:20275-59567 GCA_948473455.1 Teleiodes luculella | reverse complement strand
TGTCGTGATCTTTATGAACACTACCATAGTGTTTATTTTTATAAAACATTATAATAGGTATTCCATATTTTTTTATTACCTACACATTATTATTCGAAATATGAATTTAATTATAATTATGTTTTAATTTAGCGCTTGTGTACCCGTCTGTACAAAATACGTATTATTCTCACGTATTACCCTGTAAATTTTAAAAGGTTGATGCAATGTATTACGCGGCCGCTTTTTTATAACATTCTAAATTTGGCCGGGTTACCAGGCGTTTATAGTTTTTTTTAATTATCTCGTCAATTTATAATTGTATACGTCTGAAACTTCACAGGTATAAAATTGAAGTGCATATCTAATTACTTATTATAAGTTAAAGTTACCATTAATACAGGAAACTTGGTTAATCGGTCGTCAAATAACTCCGCTGGGCGCTGTGGCCGGAACAAATTGAAGTTTCGTCATAACTTTTTAATTACGTATTGGATACTAATGAAACTTCTTTTAACATTTATAGACAGTAATTACCTATATAATAACGTTTCAAGTTAGTCTTTGGAGCTAATATTGGAAGCACTAGGTCCTATTGAAGCATATTTCTGCTTTGTAACATAACTTCAAAACGGTGCATTATGGTGGATTCTTGTATTGCTTACCAAATTATAACTAATTAGCCAGATGTCCTGTACAAAAATCATAATCATCTAGTTAATAAATTCCGAGATACAGCAATCGTGCAAACGTTACTCCAGCAGGATTTTAAATATCTTCGCAACCATAGCAGATACAAACACAAACTTAGTTTTAACATTTATATCAAAATTGTTACCTAATTATTTAGACAATAATTATTTCAACATACCCGTTAGAAAACAAAAGATCTGGCTGGAGTAACGTTACTCCAGCCGGAACTGTTTTTATCAAATACTTAATTAACAAACTATCGCTTTATCAAATTCTAAAACCTGTTTAACATTTACAGAAGCCGTATATCTAATTATCTATTGTACTAGAATGACGATTTTCGACATTTTCTGGCTGGGGTAACGCACACGAAAAGAACATAGGTTACGATTTACCGCGGGAAAATTTCTCATTCCCATGGGAAAAAATGTTAAAGCGGGCGGAGTTGTCACAAAGAAAGAATAGACCTTGCGGAAGAATATGGGCTAACTTTTACCGCGGGAAAATGCCTCATTAACGCGGGCGGGCTTGGGAAGCTAGTAATAAATAAAGTTAAAGGCTTCTATATTTCCTACAGAACATCGTCTAACTAGACTAACTAACTAAACTAATAACTATTCGCCGTTCTAGATTTTTGAAATATTGTTTATTTTTCGCATTATAATTTTTTAAGGGTGGGTGCGCCATTTAGCACCTGTAGGCCCCTAAAGGATATCTGATAAGTACATGGAAGTACTAATTGTACTATTCGGGTGCGCTTTTTTTGTTGACTGCAAAGGTAACAATCATAAACTGACTGGCTAATGATCATGATTAATGTTGATTGAGCCGAGATGAGAGATGATGATAAGATGTTGGCTGCCCCTCTAACATGCCCGGTCCACGCGTGACAGACATAAATTAGTCGTGCGTATTCTCTTATCCTATTGGAGGATATTTCAATATGGCGGGTTTATCGCGCGACAAACTTTTGTCATAGCACTGCATGTTACGGAGGATTTACTTTTCTGTTTTTTTTTTCAGGCGTTGTTCTACAATTGGTGCGGGTACGAGAATATGTTCCGCATGATGCCTCTTAACACAATCCGAGAGTATTTTGGAGAAAGGGTGAGTTCATTTAGCGATTTTATCAAACTCTCCCCTTTATGGAGATGTGGCGTTCCCTTCCCGGTAACATTCCCACCATTCTCGGGAAATTTCCGTTCCCAGGAATATTCCCAACGAAAGGGTATCATTCATTTTGGACCAAAAAAGTAAAAGTGCCGGCCTACAGAAAAAAATATAACTTTCGGGTAGAATACACAATTCCTGTATTGTTTTACTATGACACTAATCCTGTGCGTGCACCCCATGCCCATGGTTGTATTGTTAGAAGCTATGAATTAAATAATAACAATATTATTTTGACGCATGTCACAGCGCATGTATTGTATTGAATATATTATATTTACTTATTGTATGTAGTTTTAACTTGTTAATTATTATTATAATAGGGGCCTACTTGGATTAAGTATGTATTTCGACGGTTAAAAGGAAGTTGGGAATAAGCGACAAAAAGTGAAATGTTCAGGAGAGCCGTTCAAAGTTTTGAATTTTAGAAAAACTGACGTATTTTTGTAATTTATTGAGATATCTTGAAAACTAAAACAGTAATAAAATCAGAAAAAAATGGAGCAGTTACTGGTATTTTTAGTTTTAATGCTTTTACGCTATTTCAAGTGATTTTTGTCGCTTATAACAATAGCTTTTAATTTCCCAATAAGGAAATATGGCATAAGATACTAATGACAAAATAAAATATTAAGGGATAAGAAGTATAAGCGACATAGAAATTTATCGCATCGGGTATAAGAGACAAGACAGTTAAAATACGTGTATAGTATACTCTATAGTCTATACGTATTAGGGTATAAGAGACAAGACAGTTAAAAGTATAACCGACAGAGTAATATGAAAATGAATTTTGTATAAAAGGTACAAGCGCCATAGCTATGTTAAATTAGGAAATAGAAGTAGGCTATAAACAACGTTTGTAATTTTTGAGGGAAAAGCTTAAAAGGCATTACCGACAAGCAAACACAAAATTAGTCATTTTTGTAGGGGTACAAGCACCTTTACTGCAAAAATGACCTGAATTTTCGTCGGTTACGAAAAATTATACTAGGAAAATGTTTTTTTTTGCTTGGGCATAAACGCCAAAAAAGTCATCGTAGAGCCATGGGAGTAAGCGCAATAGAAAGAGCGGAAAATTTTAAGTAGGATGGCATTTATTTATAACTCATTTTTGACCAAGACGTCGCTTATGCCCTACTTCCTTTTTACCGTCGATTTGTTTAATATAATTAAAAATATATTATGAAAGTATTATTATCATGCATAATAATTATCATTCATCAACTTTTTTTTGTTTATTATTAAGAAAAAAAAGTAAAAAATAAATAAAAAAAATATAAAGAAAATGTAAAAAAAAGTAAAGAAATATAGAAACTACGACGTGTACTATTCTATCCGAAAAATAGACTTTTTTTCCTTGGCCGGCATTTTCACTTTTTTGGTCCAACATTGTATGAAACGTGAATGATGTCCTTTGCTGTTCAAGCTGGCTAAATGTGGTAGACCGGGTTGGTGTTTACCGGTTAGGTAAGTACCTAACGAACCAACCCGACCGACCGAGTTGTTCACAGTATGTCGATTCCCACCACGGCGAAGACCCTACAGATCTCACTGACTCGTCCTTTTTGGCTTCAAACGGAAAGTAGCATTCTTACTAAATGTAAAATGTTAGAGACAATGTTGCCAGTGACTGATAGTCAAAAATAACATGAGTGAACTATGAAAATAACATTTTCATAATGTTTACAATGTTTACAACAAAGCCTTTGGTATTTTGCAAAATAGCAAGCGTTTGTAAAATTACTTTTCTTACTGGCAGTCTATCCGCGGATTTTGGCTATATAGTTAATAAAAAAAATATTGTTCGAATTTTGGTACCTACTTCGAATCGGACAGCCACAGCCCTCGCTCACGAAATGTTACAAGTTCACAAATAAAAGCCATGGAACCACAAATCTTAGTTTTTGTGCTGAGGAACACCAAGTAAAAAGAACCTATGTTGATTATACCTAGGTATATCTAAAAATCAAAATAGGTACTTCTTACTTGTACGAATTAAGAAGATTATCGAAACAAAAAACACTAAAATTATCAAGATGCCGCGCCGCTGCGCCGCCTTATGCAATTATTTCTCCTGGTAAATCTTCCAGACATTTTGGAACTTATCCTTTTTGCGCGACTTCGTCGTAACTTCTATTCTGCCAGTTTACTCAACACGGACCGCTGGCCGCTTTTTTTTTTGCAATTTTTTTTGCAAGGTTTTGCAAGAACCAAGATTACTCTGCAAAATTATAGGTTATCTTGATGAAATATGCAGATAATTGATTGAACTATTTGTTTTTTAGTATAAATTACGGTATATGACCCTATTTTTCATATAGTAAATATCGAACAATGGAAAAAACTTACCATGATGCCGAAGTAAATTTTCGTAATTTTTTTCTAATTGGAAAACACATAATTCTTATTAGAAATCCTTTTGGCACATCACTAAAACATTACGTAACACTTATTAGTCGAGTTTAGACCTCATTTGTGGTAAATTCTTATTGTAAATTGTAAAATAACCTAGCACTTCCACAACGCTCATACAAACTGTCACTTTCGATTTTTTTTTTTAATATTTTTGTACTGGCACATAGTGAAATAAAAGTGCCAATAGCTTGCTTCATAAACGCCCTACCATACGTCCATACACTGTACAAGCGATTTTTTCATGGTTTAGCCGTAAAAAGCCGATTTTAGAGTTGAGAATTTCATACACGAGCTCGTGTCTTATTGAGTTTGAGCCTTCATGTCAAATGTAGCCGCACGAGCGCGTGTACAATGCGCGCAACCAAAGATGAGACTTGACGGATCACGTGGTTGTACCCACGGTTATATCTGCGCAGTAGATACAGCGATAAAAGCGATTTTGAAATTCAATAAATGTTTTATTAATCCGAACTCATTATTTTGTTTAACTATTTTGAGCACGCGCGACTGTATCTACCAGCGCAAAGTCCCCTCTTTAGCATCTGACAGGTCTCATCTTTGGCTGCGCGCATTGCACTATCTTTCATGAGGGTATGGTGGGTGGCATCTCGAAAAACTTTAAATCGCAGTAGAGGCGTGGTTTATCTGCGCGGCAAAATAAACGGACCACTGATGGCAATGCAGAAAAGTAATAGCGCTAAACGGTCAAACGGTGCCGTACATGTGGAACAGAGAAAGGTATCTATGCTGTTTGCGCGCTAGAACTAAACAGCGTAAGTGCCAAGTTTTTGTGTGTCCATTTGTACAAAAAGTATCTACTACATATTATAAAAATGTTTCTCTAGATTTTAGTAAGGTTGAATATTATACTTGTGACCAAGTTTCTACATTTAATAAGTTGCCTTACAAAAACTAGTAGGTGCGTTACTTTGGCGCGATTTTCTATCGATACAATTTTCAGAAAACATGTTTGACAATCGTATGAGTATTTAGATATCTGAAATTCATAATACCTACTTGTATACAAATTACGAGGCTCATCGAATCAAAAAAACACAAAAACTTTCAAGGTGCTACCTTAACTTTGAAAACTAAACGTGTTCATTTTGTTTCCACAGATTGGATTCTTTTTCGCATTTTACCAACTCTACAATTGGTTGATGATCTTACTTGGTGTGCTGGGTATATACATATTCGTTAAGGGTTACGACGTAGAAGATAGAAAATATATGTATGCGGAAAGGTAAGTAATACTAACACTAGTGGCTCCGTGAGCTGTCAGTAAAAAAAATATGTTTTTTTTTCTTCCTGTGAACTTCATAAAACTCAGTTCACCCCGTTAAGAAAAACAGAATAGAATAATATAAAAGGGATACTCAGAGAAAAGACGTTCAGGGAAATAGACTTAATGACCCGACTGGACGTTCCGATAATTAGAGTAAAACACCCAGAAGTCAGCTATGCACCAATACTCAGCCTTTATGAACGTTAAATTCATATAAATAGTGTCTAAATTGGATTACACGAAAATAGTATCGTTTATTCAAATCTCTGTACTCTGATTGGTAACTTTGCACACTTAAAAACCAATAGCATAACGAGACGCCCCGAGATATGGTCGTTCATTTGCACTGTCATCTACGACATGTACGTGCGTGTACCAGTGACTAATTTTTTTGTAAGGAGACGTCGTCGTCGCGGATTCGGTAAGTATTTCGTATTATTTGTGTCAATTGTGTAATTTTACTATGTAATATAACATTTAAATACTTAATTTACGAGAATATAAGCTTAAAATGGTTGTTTATTTGTAAAATACGTTTAAATTTTGGTGGCTGACCATTGGGTTTTAAATTTTCGAAGTAAATCTAGTAGTCAGCCATTGGTGGCCGACCACTGGTGTTTTTATGATTTTATTATATTTGGTTGAAATTAACACTGCTGCTTGTGCTTTTTTTGCTGAATATAGTGATACTAACTCTTATGGTATAAAATTGCGATTTTACCAGTAGTCAGCCGTATATAATGGTAAGTGGCTGACCGTTCACTGAAAACGGAACTTTATTGTGTTCGATTAAAGTAGGTTTTGGCGGGTCGCTTCGCTTAGCATGGCAATTCTTTTGTTTTCGGATTTAATCATGTCGAAAAGGCCTATTCACCAGTACAAGGAAGAACAATTAACACAAGCCATGGCGGCGATCAGAAATGGAATGAAAATAAGGGATGCTAGTAGAACTTTTGGTGTCCCACGGGGAACTATTTTGGACCAACTACATTTAAGAGTGCCAGAAATGCCTCGAAAGATGGGTCCAGATACGGTACTAACCAAAGCAGAAGAGACTATATTCTATATAATAAACCAGTTTTAAGCAAAGAACGCGTACCTTAGCTAATTGAAAAAAAGAAAAAAAAAACAACAAAGAGGAAAACAACATGAAAAATAGCAATAGATCTGAAGAACTTAACCTTTTACCCAGTAAAATTATAAGTTCAGAAAATCTATCACCTGTATTGAAAAAACCCTATAACAAAGAAAACAATAAAATCTATGAATAGAATAGGAGCAATATTTTCAGACGAATGGCGACAATTTGAAAACAGAAAGAAGAAATAAGGGAACAGAAAAGTAACGAAATCTTGATGAATAAATTAAAGAGACTAGAAGCTAAAGAAAAGAAAGAAGAGGAAAAGCGGAGAAGGCAGGAAGAATAAGGAAAAAGGAAAGCAGAAACATCTTCAAAGACAACCGATGCGAAAAGAAGGAAACTACAGAAGATGGCTTGTACAGTGAATAAAATGCAATGCCATAACTGCGATGACGAACTTAATAGCGATACAGAAATTAACGACTTAAAAAATATTGGTTGTGACGCATGCCCTGCATGGTATCGTCTAAGATGTACTGAATTTGCTGGAGAGCTATATGAAAATGTATCAAAATTGAAATTCTTGTGTCCTTTATGCAAAAGAATGTCCTAATTGTAAAGAGTAAAGACTACAAATAAAAAATGTATAAGAGGCTGACAACTGGGTAAAATTAGGCTGACCAGTGGGCAAAGGGGGCTGAGAACTGGTTAAAAGTGCCATATTTAGGTTAACCTAGTTTTTTACTTCGAAAACATAAAATGTTTGAACTGATTAGTATTTTATAAGAAAATGTAATAAACAACCTTTCAAATAATAGCTGGTAGTTTTCTTTATTACAAAAACTATATAAACTGCAACAACTGCCAGTTTCAATTTGCGTTAAAAGGCTGACTACTGGGTGTTTTGACCTAAGTGCCTGAAGGTCCCCGCGACCCTGTAATTCCCCGCTTCTATTATTTTCGACTTCTGCGCATTCAAGGTCAGCGTTAGAGTTACGTGCCCCATATTATACTTTAAGTTGCATATAAGAAAGGATTGGCTGGCAACACTGCCGACTGGATTGTAAACAAACCGTGTGTTAGAAATTTAATGTTTAAAAATATTTATATCGATACTTCCAAGTTCATTGTTGTTGATTTAAGTAGAATAAGTGTTTTAAATCGTTAATAAGTGTGTACGATACTTATATTTTACGTGATTATTGATTTATTATTGATCGTTAGTAATTAAAACCGTTAGTGACAGTTCTATTTTCGAAAATTCTTTGTGTTCTTCTTACTAAATTCTTTAGTGGGCGAGAATTAATGTTATTTCAAATAAAGTTCATGTGTTAATTACGTTAAATAGTATTGGAATAGCAGAAGTTTCCGTCACATTTGCTATAATTCGAATATTAACTTGCTAACATAACCTCACTTTGAGTGGCTGTTTATTATTTGCGCACATATCTTGGCCTTGTTTGCTTTGCTTTTGTTGTTTTTCTGCTTTGTTTATAATGCCTACCACTAGGAGTGCAACAATTCGTCAATTAGAAGATAATTTAAAATCAACTTTGTATGAATTAAAACAGTGCAAGTTACTTGTAAAGTCATACCTTTGTTTAAAGCCGGCAGCACATCAGACCCCACTAATTTCAGACTCATTTCGATACTGCCGACTCTTAGTAAAATATTTGAAAAGCTTGTGTTGTCATTTGCAGTTGCAGGGTAATTTTTATCGTAATAATTTGATGCATGTAAATCAGTTTGGATGCCAATCAGCCGATGCTGGTGTTGAGCTTATTGATAAAATTTTTGATGCCTGGGAAGACTCAATGGATGCTATAGGTGTCTTTTGCGACTTATCCAAGGCTTTCGATTGTGTCGATCATGACACCCTTGTCAGGAAGCTAAGTCACTATGGTGTGAAGGATCAGGCACTCGGTCTTCTGAAGTCTTATCTTACGGATAGGGTTCAGATGGTCGATGTTAACGGACAAAGGTCTCCGGGGTCTAAAATAGGTATGGGTGTCCCGCAGGGTTCCATTCTTGGTCCTTTTCTATTTTTAGTATATATAAATGATTTACCGTATCTTATAAAGGAAAAACATGGGTTAGTATTGTTTGCGGATGATACATCTTTGATTTTTAAAGTTAAAAGGCAACAGTTAGACTATGACGACGTAAACCATGCTATCCATGATGTAGTTAACTGGTTTACAGTTAATAATTTGCTTCTTAATGGAAATAAAACTAAATGCGTGAAATTTGTACTACCAAATGTTACTCCAGTAACAACTGATATATTAGTGAATAAAATAGAAGGGACAGAGTTTGGACCTTGTGACTTCCACTGTGTTTCTAGGATTTACTTTGGATTCTAAACTACAATGGGATCCTCATATAACTAAATTGTCGAACAGACTGAGTTCAGCAGCGTTTGCAGTAAAGAAAATTAGAGCTCTTACAGACATAGACACTGCAAGATTAGTGTACTTTAGTTATTTTCACAGTTTAATGACCTATGGTATTCTCTTATGGGGTCATGCTGCAAATGTAAATGATATATTTACTCTGGAGAAACGGGCTGTTCGAGCAATTTACAGATTAAAGCCTAAAATGTCATTAAGAGAAAAATTTAAACATATCGGTATTTTGACATTTGCATCGGAGTATATTGAGTATATATGTTACGGCTAAAAGCCGAAGTGCGGCTGAACCTAGGTTTAGCCGGCTAAAACTAGGTGTAGCCTGGGATGGTTGGATAAAACTAGAATTAACTGATGGTTTTCGGCCACACCTAGTTTTAGCCGTTATCATATGTTAAACCTAGAGCCAAATCCTAGTGGCTAATGTTGGTTATTATAAACAATATTCTGACGTAGATAGAGGTATAGGAGGCTTTCCCAATGTATTAATGGTTGAAATTGAATGTTTTGACAATAGATTGTACAAATTGGGCAACCACTATATCGGAACTCTTTTCAAGGAATCATTTTACGGTGTGCGATTCAAAATTTTTGGACATTAAAGAAGTTTCTCCAGAGAAAAAATCGCTTCGTCAAATAGCCAATGCCCAATCTACACCCGGAGGACAATAATTAAGGCTATAAAATATGCCACTACAAAACTAAATATGGAAATAAAAAGTGCCTGTGTAAAGCGGCGGGTATTTTGTGTAACTCCAAAATATATATCATTCAAGTTTAGATTGTAATAAATAGTAAATAGAAATAAGCTTTTTTAATTACTATAAGTTGGTCAATTCTTGTCACCGTAAAATTGTGAATACCGTTAGGTTACAATGTATCTCGCGAGATTGTAAACTGTCAAAAGATTGTGAACCTCAACGTACTGCTTACAATTTAACGTATTATTCGGTAGATTGTAATCTATCGAAGTGAAACCGTCAAATTGTGAAACGGAACGCACCTCGCGCACTGATTGATTGAACGGCATATGCCCTACGCCACCATATAGGTATCTATTGAATTATGTTTCCTGTTTAACTTTGTGCTGATTTTCCTTATTTTATGTTGTTGAGGAAATTCTACTTGCTTTAGTTTATTGTGTCATTATATTTTTTGAAGGAAGATATCTCTATATTGCCAAAAAGCTTCTCACTTTGGCTGATTCTTGTAATATGCACATTTTACCCTTAAACGCAACCCATCATTTTCCAAATTCAACTCCCACTCTTCTTGACCTGATATTGGTTTCCTCCCATGACCATGTAGTAAAGCATGGTCAACTTTCTGCTACCGAATTTTCATACCATGACCTTGTTTATGTCCGCCAAAAATTAAACCTAGGACCCTATTGTTGCGTAATTTTGCAGGAATGGACCTCGAACGTCTTTGTGAGGATGCCCAGAGAATGGATTGGTCGGCGGTGGATGAGCTCGAGTCTGTTGATGAAACAGATCAAGCTTTTAAACTGTTATTTAACCACGCTATACGATCGTCATGCTCCTATGCGTGCTGTGCGCGTCAAGCACCTTCCTGCTCCCTCGCTTAACGACGAGGTGCGTGATCTCATGGACAAGAAAGCAAGAGCCAAAACTCGTTATAAACGTGACCCTAGTGACCGAAATCGCGAGAAATATCGTGAGGTGAGGAATCGCTGCAACACAAAGATAAGGGACATTCAGCGACGCCATATTCATCAATCCGTTGAGAATGAAGACCCAGCTAAAGTCTGGTCTTTTCTTAATAAACTAGGTGTGGGCAAATCTCGTAATCAATCTTCTCCTAATAACATAAATATTGAATCGCTTAACAATCACTTCTCTTCTTCTGTTGCAATTGATAGTAACATTAAGGCCAGTACTATAAAAAATCTTTCTTCACTGCCCACTCCTAAATCATCATCACCGTTTGTCATACGCCAATTCACTGCTAGTGATGTTAAGAAGAACGTACTCGCCATCTCATCGAATGCCATTGGAAGTGACTGCATTAGTCGGAAAATGATCGTTCCTCTCATCGATATCCTTGCACCCGTCATCGCCAATATCCTTAATAAGTCTGTATCCTCTGGAGTGTTTCCCTCCTCGTGGAAGGAAGCACACGTCGTTCCGTTACCTAAAAAGCCTAATCCCACTTCTCCGTCTGACTATCGTCCTATATCTATCCTACCTTTTCTCTCTAAAGTTCTTGAGAAACTTGTTCAGCAACAGCTGTCAATCTTTCTCAACACGAACAATCTCCTGACCCCTTTCCAATCCGGTTTCCGTCCCGGTCATAGCACGTCTACTGCACTAGTCAAAATTTCTGATGACATTCGTTTGGGTATGGAGAGTCAGAAGTTGACTGTGTTGACGCTACTAGACTTCAGTAACGCTTTTAATACGGTTGACTTTGATATCCTCCTTGCGATGTTGCGTTCTCTTAACATATCTCCTATCGTGATTGACTGGTTTCGTAGTTACCTGTATGGGCGCCGACAACGCATACGTATTGAAGATACCTTCTCTACGTGGTGCGATACAGCTGCCGGCGTTCCGCAGGGAGGCGTCTTGTCCCCTCTCCTATTTGCTCTTTTCATTAATTCTATCACGCTCTCTCTCAGTTCTTCTTATCATTTGTACGCAGACGATCTCCAAATCTACTCGCAAGCACATATCTCGGCCCTTTCTGATGCGATTGCAAAAACTAACTCGGATCTTAACAGCATCTCTCTCTGGAGTCGTTCATATGTGAGAGAGAGGGCGCTACTGTGCTAGTGTAAACATTGTACCCGTGCTGTCTTAAGCTAAAAAATATAGTGACTGTATAGATCTAGTAATAAAACACGTACGTTTGTTCTGGAACTCCTAAAGTAAAAGTGTAATTGAAGGCAAAGGACTAGCAGCAAGATTAATTACATAAAAGTGAAAAATAGAAGTGACAGTTCATCAACAGCAATTCAGTGAACGATAACGACAATTCTAACATCGTAAGCAGGAAAAGTTATACAAAAAGCTTGAGGTCAGTGAGATATGTTTATTATACAAACAGGAGTGTAAATAAGGAAACATAATTAATCATAACCTCAAATTGATTGATTCATAAAGACAAGTCATTAAAACCACCATCACCACTATTCATCACAGCGCCATCTTACGGTAAATATCGGAACTTACGGCTTTCTCTACTTGATACTAGAGGGCGCTGCACTTTAAATCATGAATAATCCAACTAGTAGTAAAAAGGATAAAAACATTAAAAATTCATTAAAATGCGCAGGATGTAAACGTGATCTACCCGAAAAGGAATACCTGACATGCGCTTTTTGCAAAAAAACCTACGACTTGATCTGTGGAAATGTGCCTGAAACTCGTTATTACACAACAATGCAAAAGGAGCATAAATTAAATTGGAAATGCCCTGCTTGCTACTGCAATATGCCTAAAACAAATAACGCAAACACTCCTGTGTGCACAACACACAAAGAAAGCATTATGAACATCACACAAGAAGAAAATAATGTAACTATACGCAGAAAAATCAACAAAACAGTAAATGATTCCCTGTCATCTGAGGACTTGAGTTTACTAGGAGATACAATAACCTCACCTCTGCACAAAAATATAGCAACACCTCACAGAAAAAACTCAGAATTAACACTTGAAAACCTAAAAGAACTTATCGGCTTACAACTGGAAGAAAATAACAAATCTATAATTAAAGAATTGCGCAATATTATCCAATCCGAAATCAACGAAGCGATCACTAAAATTAAAGAAGAACTAAAGATTGAAACCGCAACGCTCTCTAAAGAATACTTAATGCAAAAATCTCAAATAAACGCAATTAACACTACTATAGGAAAACTCACAAAAGAAAACGACATCCTGAAGCAAGAAATAAAAACTCTCACGCACAGAATAGATACTACTATAAATACTCTACAAATACCTAACAAACCTGAAGAATTAAAAAGCAAAAAAATTGTCTTATATGGATTTAGCGAACACTACAAAGAAAGCGAAAGTGAACTACACTACAGATTAATAGAAACTTTCAGAGACATCTTACACATTGACCTAATGGGTTACATAGAAGATACGTATCGAGTTGGAAAATACACACAGAACTATAACCGTCCACTAGTCATAGAACTTTTAAGTAAAAGGGCAGTAAAATGTATCTTAGAAAACACGGCCTATTTCCAAGGATCTGGATTATCAATATCAGAATTTTTAGACAAGAATGCACGAGAAGAAAGAAAAAAACTGCGAGAGAAAATGCTAATGGCCCGAAAAAAGGGAATGCATGCTGTAATCAGAGGAAATCGACTATTTATAAATGGAAAGCTTACACCTACGCATGAAAATCGTGAAGAGAAAAATAATACCACAATATATGGAAAAGATAAACAAGAAAATGACAACTGTGAAATCTCAACAGGGTCTCGGAAAAGTGATAGTAGCAGCCACTCCTTTCGAAGACTTTAGAATACTGTTTCAAAACTTTCAAAGCATTTTTAACAAACAATCAGATATAGAAGCTTTTATAGAACAACACCCTACTTTCCACGCTCTATGTGTATCAGAGTCCTGGTTAACTCAAACAAAATTAGACCTCATAGAATCAAACAAGTTCAGTGGCTATAGAGCTGCAGCATCCTTTTGTCGAGAAACAAGAACAGGCGGCGGTGTGTGTATCTTCCTACAAGAGCACATAGAAAGCACGGAAGTTAATGAAATAAGAGACATATCCGTCGAATACGTGATAGAAGCGTGCGCTATATACTTGAATAAGGAAAATATTTTATTAGTTACTGTATATTGGAATGCAAGAGAGGAGACATTATTTTTTAAACAATTAGAATCAATTTTAAAGATTATGCGGACGTTTGTTACCCAGACCTAAATGTGGAACTTCTCAACAAACTCGAGCGTCTGCAGAATCTCTGCATCCGATACATTTTTGGCCTGCGGAAATACGACCATGTCTCCTCTTACCGTGCAAAACTTCAATGGCTACCCATCCGCTGCCGTAGGGACTGTCACATCCTCTCTCTCCTCTATTCTACTCTCTTTGATCCTAGAACCCCTCCTTACCTCAAAGACCTCTTTGCTTTTCGTTCCTTTGCTCTAAAAAATCAAACCCTGCGCTCAAGCAAAAATCTGTCTCTTGATATACCTTCTCATTCTACCGTATCCTACTCCAAATCCTTCAGAATTCACGCCATCCGTCTCTGGAATAATCTCCCTGAAACCATCCGACGATCCCCGTCAATCCAGTCCTTTAAAATTCGTATTAAAGCGCATTACCTATCTACTGTCTCCTCATCTTGAATATATTTTCCTGTGTTATAGTTTGTATATGTTACAGGAAATGTATGAAATCCAGGAATTGTATACAATTCCTAGGAAATGTATACAATGCCTAAAGTCGCCCGGAAATGTATGAAATAAACTATATTAGACACATTTCCTAGGAAATGTATACATTTCCTAAATGGCAATCGGAAATGTAATACATTCAAGATGTCAGTGGGTAAGCGAGGAAAGCGGAGCGAGGAGTGTCTATCACAATAGAAGTATATAATAGTACTACTCGTACAGAAGGGATATTTACCTCCACGCACCAAAATAAGTTCCACGCCCGATATCTTTCCACTCACTGCATCCCGTAGGAGCCGCCAAACTCCGCTGGATGGTGTTGCGTGGTATTCGATGATGTGGTATTTGATTTTCATTTACGTTATGGTGGTTGTCTGTTATAAAAATTAGAACCACGTCGGTTCTTTGCTTTTACATTATGACGTATTATTTACTTAAACGATAGACTGTTTACTTATCAAATTAAAGTTTGAGCTTTACAAGCTTTATTTATAGTTTGCGTGCTAGATACGCTGTAAAAAATAATAAATAGCTGATTTTTAAAGTTTAATTAACAAAATGCCTTACAAAGATATTATATTTTACCGTATGATTGTTGCATTACTTCAACGAGAGCATTGGGAAAACATTCTAATTGTCAATTTAACAGTTATTCTCACTTTGACAGCGAGCTTTGTTCATTTTATTTACAGAAAGCATTAGTTTTATGCATTTCCTAGTACAGGTTCGGAATTTTATACAATTCCTAGGAAATTCATACATTTCCTAGGATATGTGAGAATTAAATCATCTTTGAAACATTATTTCATACATTTCCTAACGAGCTCCGGAATTGTATACATTTCCTAGGAATTGTATACAATTCCTGGATTTCATACATTTCCTGTAACATATACAATTCCGGAGCTCGTTAGGAAATGTGTGAAATAATGTTTCAAAGATTATTTAATTCACACATATCCTAGGAAATGTATGAACTTCCTAGGAATTGTATAAAATTCCGAACTTGTACTAGGAAATGTATAAAACTAATGATTTCTGTGAATAAACTGAACAAATCTCCCTGTTAAAGTGAGAATCATTGTTAAACTGACAATTAGAATGTTTTTCTAAGGCTCTCGTTGAAGTAATGCAACAATCGTACGGTAAAATATGATGTTTTTGTAAGGCTTTTTTTAAAATTAAACCTTAAAAAATCAGCCGTTTATTATTTTTTACAGCATATCTAGCACAAAAACTATAAATAAAGCTTGTAAAGCTCAAACTTTAATTTTAAAAGTAAACAGTCTCGTTTAAGTAAATAATACGCCACAATGTAAAAGCAAAAGCCTTTTTTTAACTATGTAAATAAAACTACCCAAGAAACATTTATTAGGGCTTTCAAAAATTTAACTATTTATTCTTATTTATGGCAGGTACATAGGCACTGAATGTTTGCGCAAGCGTTCGCCTGGTCGGTTGACGCAATACCACTGAGTGCCGAGTGCGAGTTTTGCAACCAAAGTAAACGCGCTCGATATCGAGAGCGTATACGCGATTTTGTATGGAATTGAAACTACGCCATCTGTGGACAGTTCGCTAAACTAAAATTTCTCCATACTAGATGCTCGTTTACGTTGTAGTTATCGAGCGCGTTTCGTGAGTAAAAAACTCGCACTCGGCACTCTGGTGGGACACTCCAAAGAACCGACGTGGTTCAAATTTTTATAACAGACAACCACCAGACGTAAATGAAAATCAAAGAAAAATTGTCTTTATGCTTCATCGAATACCACGCAACACCATTCGGCGGAGTTTGGCGGCGCCTACGGTATCCAGCGAGTGGAGGGATATCGGGCGGGGAACTTATTTTGGTGCAGGGAGGTAAATATCCCTTCTGTACGAGTAGGCTTTCCCCGCTTACCCATTGACACCTTGAATGTATTACATTTCCGATTGCCATTTAGGAAATGTGTCTAATATCATTTATTTTACACATTTCCGGGCGACTTTAGGCATTGTATATGTCACCGTAAGATTATAAATACCGTTAGATTACAATCTATCTAGCGAGATTGTAAACTATCGAAAAATTGTGAACCAAACATACTGATTACAATATAACAGATCATTTTTCGATAGATTGTAATCTATCGAAATTAAACCTTCAAATTGTGAAACGGCATAGGATGGAACACATCTCGCGCGCTGATTGGTTGATCGTCATATGCTCTGCGCCGCCATATTTGTTTGGATTTTCGTTTATTATCTAATGTAAACAATCTGTGTTTAAGTGAATTTCAATTAATTTCGTGTTGAAAATAACTCACTGCTTTATAATAAGTTCTATGAAATTATTGTGCAAGTAAATGAATCCATGATTAACCGAAGAATAGTAGTTTGAACGATAAAGGAGTTAGTGTTAATCTCTAAAAATATACCATAGTATGGTGTCAAAATTACTTATTATCTACTAAATAATAGATAAATACTTGATGTCACAATTCTTGAAGTGCATTAATTTTATTCAACTGACGCCTGTTTTTTATTCCCAACTGTATGGACATAGAACGGCCTGCTGTAAGACCGACCAATCAGGAACAGCCTTTGGACAGTTGACAATTTAACGCGCGACAGATTGTGATTTAACCGTTTCACTTCGATAGATTACAATCTACCGAAAATTAATGCGTTCAATTGTAATCAGTACATTTAGTTCACAATCTTTCGACAGTTTACAATAACGCGAGTTAAATTGTAATCTAACGGTTTTTACAATTTAACGGTGACATATACATTTCCTAGGAATTGTATACAATGACGGATTTCATACATTTCCGTTTACATATATAGTATATAGTTATGTATATGTGTAGGAATATGTTTGTTTATGTATTTTGTATATGTATACAGATATATTATTACAGGGGATGAAATTAATAAAGCGTTAACCTTGATTATAAAAACGTCACAATCTGAATCATTTCCCGAATATCAAATGTTGATTGAGAAGCGAAGTTTGCCAAAAAAGAGTCCTCTCATAAAATTTTCTGTTTTTCTCGACGAAAATAATGTAATGCGCGTTGTAGGTCGTTTAGAAAATTCGCATTATTGTTATGAGAAAAAACACCCTATTATCTTACAGTCCACATTGTTATTTAATTACCAACATAATAAAATGTTGCATGCAGGACCTTTGTTATTACTTTCATCAATTCGGGAAAATTACTGGCCGATAGGAGGAAGGAACTTAGCTAAAGCTTGTTACCGGCAATGCGTTCGATGTGCTCGCGTCAAAAGTAAAGTTGTTGCGCCTGTAATGGGACACCTACCTCAGCAGCGTCTTGCTCCGGGGCGCGGGGGGATATCCATTTCAAAGCGTAGGAGTGGATTATGCAGGTCCCATGTCTTGTGTTAGTCGCCAGGGCCGCGGAAGCAGAGTAGTAAAGGTGTATGTGGCAATTTTTATATGCTTTGCTACTAAAGCAATACACCTCGAGTTAAGTGGGCGATTTGTCTAGCAGCAACTTTCTTCTTGCGTTACGCAGATTTATTTCACGTAGGGGTAAACCCATCGAACTGTTCTCAGACAACGGGACTTCCTTTGTTGGTGCTTATAACGAATTGTCGAAATTTTAAAAGATAATCTTGATTCAATTTCTGATTCTATGGCTAATGATAGCATTAAATTTAATTTTATCCCGGCATATTCACCTCATTTCGGCGGTCTTTGGGAGGCTGGTGTCAAATCAACCAAATATCATTTGCAAAGAGTGTTGGGAGATTGTCATCCTACATACGAGGAACTTAATACTAATTACGTTAATTCAGATAGAAGCTGTATTAAACTCTCGGCCTCTTACGCCACTTTCATCTGACCCCGAAGATTTATCACCTTTAACACCTGGGCATTTTCTGATTGGTCGATCACCTACTTCCTTCCTTACCAACTCGTAATCTTCAAGACCGCCCAATTCAACATTTAACCCGATATCAGCGTATCGAACAACTTCGTCAACAATTTTGGGCAAGATGGAGCACAGAATACGTGTCGGAGCTCCAGCGCAGAACAAAATGGACTTCCATGAATGAGCCACTCAGGCTGAACACGTTGGTTCTCATTAGAGAAGACCATCTTCCACCGTTAAAGTGGAAACTTGGACGAATCGTTTCTGTTTACCCTGGCGTGGCGTCGATGGGATTTCAAGAGTTGCCGGAGTCATGCGAAGATCTTTTGCCAAGATATGCCCACTACCTGTTACAACTTCTGATTCTTGTTGAAAGCAATCTTCTGATTCTTGTTGAAAGCAATCTTTCAACGTCGGGGGGTATGTTTGGAACTTAGCGCCTACAATTTTGTATGCAGCAAAATCATCTTTATACGCTTCAAGAGGAAACTACAAATACTAGGCGTTATTTAAAACCGCATTCTTTGTCTTCCCCTACCCCTCTCACTGCTTGTTCTCACCTGCTAACGAATACATCGTTTTTTGATTAATTTTCGATTTTTACTTATCATCAATCACCTCAAATATTATACACCTACTACATATTATAATTAAAATTAATATATATTTTTCAGCCCAAGGCTGCATGATAACAAATATTACTGTAAGTACAAAATATTTTTGAAATTTTATACATAATTCATAATTTATTTTTTAAATAACTTGTAGGTGTTAAATATTATAGTAAGTAGCATACATGAACCCTGTAAGGGTGTTGCAAACGTGTTTCCAATCATACAAGTATTTAGAAGTTATGTATATCTGTAATTCATAATACTAACATAACAATACATAAAAATCCGCCGACCCCCTGGTGATGGTCGTCTACTCGGATTGATCATATTCTTACCTCCTCGCCCAAACTTGTTAGTGCACACGGCCAATTTGACGCCCCCGGTTTTTCTAAACATGATTTAATCTATATTTCATATAGAATAAAAATGCCGAAAGTCAAACCCGTCGTTCGGCACCTCAGAAGTTTTGTGAAAATGGATGTAGATAAGCTTAGATCGGACGCCTGCTCTATTGACTGGTCTCCGATCCTAGATGAGCCTGATGTGGAGGTTAAGGTTGGCCTGTTAAATGCTGAGATCACCCAGCTCTACGATAAGCATGCAACGATCAGGCCAGTGAGGGTGAAACGTGCACCTGCACCCTGGATCACTAAGGGCGTTAGGATGGCGATGAGACGGAGAAATCGTACGTTTCATAAGTTTAAGAAGGACCGTTCTGTTGAGAATTGGGCCCTCTACAAGGTTGCCAGAAACCGATGTAATCAGATGGTGAGGGCGGCGAAACGTCGCTATTTCTCCGATAATATCGTCATGCGAAAGATCAATTAAGGTAAGGGACAAAATACGATTTTTCACCAGGAGCCGACAAAGGTTTTTTTCGTGTAAAGTTAAACATAACTTTTCTAATTCTGAGGCTATTCAAAAACGAGTTTTACATAATTATTCAGGTTTAGATGGCGCATTGTTATTGATTATGACCATTTTCCTAAACATGATACTTTCAGAGATAGCTGTCCCTTACGTTAATGCAATTTGGACAAGTGATCCCTTACTTTAAATTGGCCCTAATAAAGTATAGATTCATCGAGACAATTTAGTGTAAGTGTCAGATAAACCAATGGTGTATTATTTTATTTTAACGTAAGTATGTTAGTAATAAATAAATTTACTTACATTTAAGTTAATAAGTACATCAAATATACACAGAAAATTAAAAAATCTTAGGAATTGTGAACTTACGTTATTTAGGTAATTAAGAAAAACACAAAAATAAATAAAATAAACCTTCTTTAACGATACAGTTACACATACACAGTTGTATGTTTAGCTATGAGTCTATAGCTCTTCGGCTGTGTACCCCATAATATGGGAATAAAGGCGTGAGTTAATACGTATCTATGTACGTACCTACCCCACGTGAAAGTAAAGTTAGGAAATTATCAGTATACGTAACTAATTATGGGGAAATCCCTTTCAGTATAGGAAACTGATGTTTTAATTTACACACATCGCACGGCAACTGCTAGTGAACATTCTCATCTAAAGAAAAACATTTTCAATGAGAATGGAAGATAAATAATTACTGTTAATTATACAAAAAGATTAGAAATGATAATACCCATTTTCGTTTTATTTAAAGAAGAATAAAGTAGGTACTTTTATTATCTAGAAGAAGTAGTATATGAGGGGTATACATATATGTAATACTTAATAATAGTGTTCTTTTTTTGCTTGTATTCCTACAGATTAGAGGGCCCCGCTAGGCAGACAAAACTTTTCTTCTCAATCAATTTCTTCTGTGCTATAAAATATCCTCCAGAATTAATACGTAAATAGAAAAGTATGTTACGATTAGTATTGTTTATGAAACTCGGGCTTAATACAGCCGAGGGCCCCGCTGGATAGATATCATCCTATCCATCCAGCGGGGCCCTCTCTCATTATTGTCATTCCTGTCAAAACTGTTGAGGTGAATTTCATGCTTTCAACGAATTTATGAGATACATTAGACAAATAAACAATTGTTACTATTTTTATAAGTGTAGCTCAAGTGGCCTCGCTAAGTAGAACTACCTGCATCAGATTTAACGGAAAATAATCAAACCGGACATTTAAAAAGTTTAATTATGCGTAAGAAAAAATAATACCTACCGTGGTGATTTTTTAGTTCTTTTATAAAAATCGTAGTTGCTTGCTACCTTGGCTTCATAAAGATTCACATAATGTAAATAATAATATTAAAAAGGTTTATTTTCAGTGACATAATGATAAAAAAACTATATAAAGCATCAAATTTACGTTAATCGAATTCGACTGTAAACAAGACTTACACTAAATTGACTTTTTGGAACGAATACGTAGACCGTTACACTAATTTTTGAAATAAATTTTGCTTTGTAGCCTGGAGAAAATCTTACCGTATCGGTCATTTTTTTCAAGCTAGAATTTTTTTGAATACAGCATCAGAAAGTGCGTGAAAAACTGAGTAGAAATGCATTTCTAACTCATTTTCGGATTTTTGTCCTTTACCTTAATTGATCTTTCGCATGACGATATATCCAATTCCCCTCCTACCGACATTTGGAATTTCTTTAACTCATTAGGACTTGGAAAAGTGAAGTCAAACGACTTTCCATCTGATATACAGTTGAATGACTTGAATCACCACTTCGTTACTGTGCCAAGTCTCGATGCTCAAGTTAAATCTTCCACGATTGCTGAAATTTAATGCTATGCCTCGTGGCAATTTTCCACCTTTCCATTTTAATCCTGTTACCGAGGAAACTGTTAGGAAAACCATCTTGAGCATTAAATCGAAAGCTACAGGATTTGACGACGTGAGTCGTTCCATGGTGGTGTATATTCTGGATGCTCTTCTACCTATTCTAACTCATGTCATTAATAAGTCTCTTGCTTCCGGGATATTCCCTTCCTCCTGGAAAAGGGCATATGTTAGACCTATCCCTAAAGTCGCTGTTCCAACTCTGTTAAGTCATTTCAGGCCCATATCTATTCTACCGTTTTTATCGAAAACTCTTGAAGCTATTGCTAATAAGCAACTCTCTCTGTATTTTCTTTCGAATGGGCTTCTTAATCCTCTTCAATCTGGGTTCCGGCCGGGTCACAGTACTACCACTGCCCTTATTAAAGTGACAGATGATATTAGAGATGGCATGGAGAGGACTATGGTCACGCTGATGGTTTTAATTGACTTCTCCAACGCTTTCAACAATGTCGATCATGATGTTCTTCTTGCCGTTCTCTCTTATCTCAATGTCTCCTCCCCGGCCCGGCAATGGTTAGCATCTTATCTCCAGGATCGGCAGCAAGTAATCCGAGTTAATGATTCAATGTCAGACTGGTGTGACTTGACTGCTGGTGTTCCTCAGGGAGGGATTTTGTCCCCGTTATTATTCTCAGTATTTATAAATGAAATATCCAAACCTCTTCGCTGTTCTTACCATCTGTACGCCGACGATCTACAGCTTTACACACAGTGCCACTATAGTGATATTGATGAGGCATATCGAAGAATCAATGAGGATCTGGATAGTATACATTGCTGGTCGACAAAGTTTGGAATCTCTGTTAATCCTAACAAGTGCCAGGCTATTCTGCTGGGCAGCACTCGCCAAATTGCAAATTTAAACAGCATGAATATTGGGGATATTTCCTACAACCATAATCGTATTGAGCTCTGTTCTCATGTCAAAGACCTCGGGTTGTTTCTTGACAGCTCTATGAGTTGGAGGAAGCAGGTGGATGGCATCAGTCACAAGGTAGTCAATACGTTGAGACTACTGTATCGGTTTAAAAATTTTCTCCCTGTTAAGGCAAAGATCACCTTAGTTCAGGCCCTCTGTCTGCCGGTAATTGACTATGCCGACGTGTGCTATCCAGACCTCTCTTCCGAGCTCCTTGATAAGCTCTTCAGAACCGCTGTATTAGGTTTGTGTTCAATCTCCGCAAATATGACCACATCTCTGAGTATCGTTGCAGACTAGGGTGGCTGCCGATACGTCAGCGGCGCCAACTTAGAATTCTTACTACCCTATTCACAGTCCTTAATGATAGGTTGGCTCCTGAGTACCTCAAGACCCGGTTTACTTTTCTGTGTGACTCCCATAGTCACCATTTACGGTCTACTTATAACCTTTTGCTCTGCAGCACTTTGTGTAAGACTGGCTTCCGTCAAAATTCCTTTACAGTGCAGGCAGCAAAGCTTTGGGACTCCTTACCTGCGGATATCCGTAAAGCTCCTAATCGAACTGTTTTCAAAAAAACTCGTCTACGATTATTTTGTTAAGTCCCTTGGCAATTAGTCAGTTTGTCAATATTTTCTACTTGTAATGTTATTTTTTCTGTGTTAGATTTTCATTTACATTAAAAATTAAATGATATCAGTTCTTTATGGGGGTAATTGAGATTTACCAAGTGTACTCTAATGTGTCAATGCCTGTCAGTGTTAGATACTGTGGTTTTGTGTATGGGTTTGTTGGTGTGGGTGTATATGATAATATGATTATCTTAAAATTTATCTACATTTACATTGTCTATTATTTCTATATATTTCATAAATAGTTATTGCAATAGTATTGGTCTTTTATCTTTATATATGTATGGTACCTGTGTATAGTGATATTTATTTCTTTGTTTTTCTTTTAAACATTAGTTTTAGTTAGTGTGCGTGCACCCGTTTATTTTTCTCTGTTTGCCTTGTGGTTGGCCGGTGGAGAATGCCGTACGGCATTAGGCCCGCCAATTGTGTTGTGCAATGAAGTTAAATAAATAAATGGACAGCTCACATCGGCGGCGCGGCGATACGGATTGCGGCGCGATGAGCGACAAGCAATGGAAACAAACGTGGTTACCATTATTTACATCAGAGAGATGGGAGCCGCTTTCATTTTCATTTACAGCTTAATTACGTAATTCAGGTAAAACAGAATAACTGCAGCACCTTTGTAACAATTTCTTTTAGTAAATATTATTGTTCATAATTATTGTATTAAAATAAACTTCGATAATGTATCTAAGTGAAAGAAGTGATACATTGTTGTAATTATTGCTTCATCGTTAAAATATAATCGCTCAAAACTTTAAATGCGTTTTTCTCAGTTTGACATATCGCGCACTTATCCGGTTCTCCCAGTATACCCTCGATATTATATACCTATAATTAAATTATAATTAAATATAATTAAATTATAATCGAAGCGAAAAATTAAGATCATTGAGCTTGGGCAGGGACTTGAACCCGCACCTCCTGGGCTATCCGGGCCGTACAGGCGTACTTTCAATTATACCACCAAGCCTCCGTACAATAACGAAAGTACAGGATCCTGCAGAGAAATCGACCCCCACACTTTACAAATAAACGAACAACAACAGCTACTTGCTAGCATATAGCTGTCGTTCTCAATAGGTAGATAAACGCTCCTCACACACACACTTACTGCACCGTATACCGTAGTGTAACTCCATACAAAAGTGTCATTTTGGCGGGCTTCAAAATCTCGGGTTACTTCGGGCTGCAATAGCCAGGGTAGTCGCACTCTCTCGAACGGGCGTAAAATAAAAATTTTAATATTGTTTTGCGTGATTTAGAGAAACAAATAATAAAAGCAATGCCAAATAACATGAGATATTGTTCCGCGTATGGATGTTTAAATTAATCAAGAAATTAATATTTTTTTAAATTACCAAGTGTGTCAGTGAGGTAAGTAGATTAAGATTATTCTTTACAATTTGTGTATTAGTGTTTTGAGGGTTTTTTAAAAGTAGTTACCTGGTAAATAAGAAAGTTCCTACCTACTTCTCTTGTAGTACAGGTAGTCGTGACCTTGAGCTATTATTAATCGGACTGAGTAGGTATATATTTCTCTTCTATAAAGCACGGGGGATTGAAATATAGTCTCTTTCAATACTGTTATATTCAAAGTAAATCGTTTTAATAAAGCCCAACCAAAGTAATAAAAAACCTCGCCATTTCGGAATTTTAATGGAACTAATTTTATAAGAGAAATTGTTGCCATAGTCGTAAATATATAAATGTGACGCCCCCAGAGCAGGTTTTTTATTTATTTGGCCAGGCTTTACTTTAAGTAATTATTTGCAAACTTTAAGTGGTCACAAGAAAAACAAGCAGTGTTCAACTCTACAGCATGTCATTCATTCATTCGTTCAATCCCAGAAAACCACGAAGTCACCGTATACCGTAGTGTAACTCCATACAAAAGTGTCATTTTGGCGCGCTTCGAAATCTCAGGTTACTTCGGGCTGCAACAGCCACGGTTGTGGCACTCTCTCGAACGGGCGTAAAATAAAAATTTAAATATTTTTTTGCGTGATTTAGAGAGACAAATAACACCAAATAATAAAAGCAATGCCAAATAACATGAGATATTGTTCCGTGTATGGATGTTTAAATTATTCGAGAAATTAATATTTTTTTAAATTACCAAGTGTGTCAGCGAGGTAAGTAGATTAAGATTATTATTAAGATTATTCTTTATAATTTGTGTATTAGTGTTTTAACGTTTTTTTAAACGTAGTAACTGGTAATTAAGAATGTTCCTAACTACTTTTCTTGTAGTACAGGAAGTCGTGACCTTGAGCTATTATTAAAGTAATCGGACTGAGTAGGTTTATATTTCTCTTCTATATAGCATGGGGGATTTAAATATAGTATCTTTCAATGCTGTTATATTCACAGAAAATCGTTTTAATAAAGCCCAACCAAATAAATAAAAAACCTCGCCATATTTCGGAATTTTAATGGAACTAATTTTATAAGAGAAATTGTTGCCATAGTCGTAAAAATATAAAATATGACGCCCCCAGAGCAGGTTTTTTATTTATTTGGCCAGGCTTTACTTTAAGTAATTATTTGCAAACTTAACAAGTGGTCAGGAAAAACAAGCAGTGTTCAACCCTACAGCATGTCATTCATTCATTCGTTCAATCCCAGAAAACCGCGAAGTTATCCTAACTGTATGTACGTAGTACATACTATATTTATACTGTGCTTACTGCTCCATCTCGTCTAGCCAGTTTTTGTGGTTTCAAATTGATTTATTTATTTCGTCGTATATCGCAATCAGTAAAGTATTTTTTTTATATAAAATAAATCGCAGGGACGGAGGTTCGAACTCCCAACTATTCAAACATCGCCGCCTCAGCCGCTCGTGATCCTACCACTGAGCCACAGCGCTTGTTATGAACCGTCTCAAATAACGTAGTCTCTTGTTGCATTTGTCTACGTCTACGAACTATTCCGATGACCGCCGAGTGCTGTTAATAGATAACAAAATAAAATTGTGGGTGAACAAAACAAAATAAAAAAGTGAATATAAATAAAAGGTAATAAGAGTTGAAATGAGAATATTCAATAGGATAAGTCAGCCATTACAAAAGGTGTGCATCTTGCGTTTAAAATTTATACCTAATTATATTATTAATTAATACATCATGCTTCACTTGAGTGTTTTTCTTAAGGCTACGATAAATTTGTTCTGCGGGAACAAAATAATGGAATTAAAATAACTGTCGCGGTAAGTCTTTAGGTTATTTTGTAATTAATGTTGTGTATTGATATTTTAAACGTGATATATAATGGTTTAATTTATTTATGTAATTAATCATTATCTTTTACAGAGAAATACGGTGTGCAGGCAGATGGATAAAAAGATTTAAAATTTTCACCCACCAACTAAAAGTGCTACAAATCTGACAAAGATGTGAAGAAAAATTCTGTGGAGAGAATAGGAGAACATTATAGTCTTCTGAATGTTATACCAATGAGGCAGAATATCCTTGGGTAGGTAAGCAAGCAATTTTTGTTCGAAAAAAATTTATAAAAAAATTTTGTTTACTTATTATTATACCTATTCTCTCCTTGTTAATATTCTTCTTATTTTCTTTCTTCCTTTTTATTTATAGAAATACTTTATTTACTTACTATTGAAAATAAATATTATTCAGTTAAGTAGGTACCTATATATTTTTACCAAAACAGGTAACGATCAAAATATTAGTTTATTTACTTACTTATCATAATATTATTATTTTCAGGTTATTGGGCTTGGATGTCTGTAGTTCCTGGAGACTTAGTTGAAGTGGGAAGCCGCACGAATAGTGATGATTATTTGGAAATATTAAAAGATGTCATGCTGCCTGCAGTTCGTGCTATGTATGTATAGTCTATTTAATCTTTTTAAATTTAACTTTTTATATGTCCCAAGAGAGATGTAAATTGTTATCGATAGCAAAGATAACATGTTTGTTCTCTCTTAATAGAAAATATACACCTATATACCTATCTATATACACTTCTGGACACATCTATTGGCCCACCTTGCATTTTCAGTTTCATTTGGTCCTACCTAAAAATGTACTATATTAGGTCTAGTAAAAAGTTTTTATGCAGTTTTGAACCTGGCACATTCATAATTTCATTCAATAGTATTTTTTTGAATTTCGAACACAGAATTTAAGGAAACAAAAAACTATTTGGAGCCTGTTCGTTGATATCAAACAATCGAATACTAAGAAAAACTTGATTTCATTGGTTTACTTGGATTTAATTCTTAAAAGTGTGATTTTTCTCTTTGGTTTTGCAACAACATTACTTATTCTTAACATTAAGGTGAGGTTCTATCAATAATCTATGGATACTTCGCCTGAAGTCGCCGCCCAAGCTGTGGCACTTATCCAGGCCGGACACAGCCAAAGAAATGTGAGTGATCAACTTAATTTAAGTCGACCTGCGGTCCGAAAGTCGCCAAGGAAGGCCACGATTTCGGGTCACAACTGAAAGGCAGGATCGATTCATCGTGACGACCAGCTTGAGAAATTGTCACCTTACCTCCATTGAGATACAAAACCAACTTCGCGACTTCCATGGAGTATCTGTGAGCGCTCGTACTGTTGGGAGAAGGTTAAAAGAACGCGATATGGTACCACACAAGCCAGCTAATGGCCCCAAACTAACACGAGCCCACCGAACAGTGCGCCTTCATTTCGCGCGTGCGTAAACATTTAAATTGGACTCAGCAGCATTGGAGCCGGGTACTCTTTTCTGATGAGTCTAAAATTGCGTTACATGGCAATGATGGAAGGAAGAAGGTCTACCGACGTAAGGGAGAGCGTTTTGCACAATGCTGCTTTGAAGAGAGGGTTGCTTATGGCGGTGGCTCATGGACTGTCTGGGGCGGTATATCCGCGAGCGGCAAAACTCAAGTTGAGGTTGTTTCTGAACCACGGCTGCCAACATTAAATGCTGAAAGGTACATTCGTGAGTGCTTAGAACCTCACGTGATGCCATACGCGGACTATGTGGGCCCTAATTTCCTTTTTATGCATGATAATGCAAGAGCCCATACGGCCGGCATCGTCAGGGAATATCTTCGGGATGTGAACATCACAGTTATGGACTGGCCAGCCAGAAGCCCAGACATGAACCCCATTGAGCACATGTGGGACGAGCTAAAAAGACGTGTTAGAGCTCGTCAACCAGTTGCCCAGACGATGCAGGAATTGAAAACTGCCATAGAAGAGGAATGGGAGATGATCCCTCAAAATTTCATAGAGCGGTTGATAAACTCTATGCCTAATCGTATGAGAGCTGTCGTAGATGCCCATGGAGGCAACACGCGTTATTAAATTAAACCTTTATTTGATAAAACATGTTTTTTATTAAAAAAACAACTGCCTTTATCAAGGCGCATACCCGACTTGTTAGGCGTAACTCCATGTGGTGTGGTATTCTGAATTCAAATTTAAAACAATACGATCGAAAAAGATGCTAAAATGTATCAGGTTTAAAACTGCATCAATAGTTTTTGTTTAATCTAGCAATCATATTTAGGTAGGGGCCATCGAAACCTAAACTCTAAAGTGGGCCAATAGATGTGTCCAGAAGTGTATTTTACCGATAACTCTTGTAAATTCATTTAGGTATAGGTACTAACTTAGATATTAATATAAATATTAAATAAAGAATAAATTAAAAATATAACCATCATTATTGTCTTTTATTTTCTTTATATATGATTTTCATTAAACCTAATAAACAAAATAGTATTTAAGTTACAGTTTATTGATATAATTTAAATAAAAAAAGGATAAAAAGAAGTATACAATTTCAGGAAAAAATACCCAGAATTGAACTTATGAACTTAAATACTCTATGTATTGTGACCATTGAGCCAAGTTCAATTACTAAGAATGGACGAAATAGGTCACTGCCTGCTAAAGGCAAAATACCCACTTTCGAAAATATATGTCACCGTAAAATTGTGAATACCTTTAGATTACAATTTAACTCGCGTGATTATAAACTGTCGAAAGATTGTGAACTAAACGTACTGATTACAATTGAACGCATTAATTTTCGGTAGATTGTAATCTATCGAAATGAAACTGTTAAATCACAATCTGTCGCGCGTTAAATTGTCAACTGTCCAAAGGCTGTTCCTGATTGGTCGGTCTTACAGCAGGCCGTTCTATGTCCATACAGTTGGAAATAAACCACAGACGTCAGTTGAATAAAATTAATGCACTTTAAGAATTGTGACATCAAGTATTTATCTATTATTCAGTAGATAATCAGTAATTTTGACATCATATTATATTATGGTATATTTTTATTTACACTAACACATTTATCATTCAAACTTCTATTCTTCGATTAATCATGGATTCATTTTACTTCCACAATAATTTCATAGAAATTATTATAAATAATAATAATAATTGCACGCCTCCCAAAGGACCGGGTCTCTATGGACCCGTGATCTTTAAATGTACCTACATAATAATAATAATAGTTTATTTCAGGTCAAGCCCATACCATATACAAATACAAATACTTATAAAATAAACTTGCACATTAACAATAATAACATAAAGTTATTTTTTGTTGTCGCTGTGATGTGTCTTTAACCAGTGACGGAAGGTGACGACGTCCAGACTGTCATACATCACACTGATTATCTCATTCTGAGATGTACGAATACGATCCCAAAATGAGGCAACCCGCGAACGCATGACAGCGAAGAAATCGGACACCCGCGCTTCGGCGAACATGCTTGATGCGCTACAGTACCTCGGCAGCCGCATCAGGGTACGGAATGCGTCATTATACTGCACCCTGATAGCGCTGTACGAGCGCCTCGTGTAAATGGTCCACAGGTGACAGGTGTATAGGCCTTGACAGTATGCCTTAAAAAGTGTAACTTTAACTGCATCACTGCACCCGTGGAACCTACGTGCAAGCATGTTGCACCGAACCGCGAGTGCTCTTCTCTCTCTCTCGATATCTTCGTCATCGTTAAGATGCTCCGTCAGAATATGACCGAGGTATTTGAACCTCGTCACCCTCCGTACCTGCAGGCCGTCCAAATACAGCGAGGGAACCTTCTCGGGGCCTCTTCCACATCTGAACACCATCAGTTCTGTTTTTCTTGCGTTATATTTCAAACCATGTTCTGTGGCGTAACGTTCACAGGCTGACAGTAGTTTTCTCAACCCACCGATCGAGGGACTGAGCAGCACCATATCATCTGCATAACTTAAATTATTTATGCAGACGCCGCCCACATGGCAACCCACCTTGGTGCTCCTCAGCTCCTCGATCAAGTCGTTGACGTAGATGTTGAAGAGGTCCGGAGACGTGAGCCCACCTTGACGCACGCCACAGTCTAACCTGTATTCGCTAGACTGTGCGTCGCCCCATCTCACAACATTAGTCTGATTTCCATACCAGTGCCTCAACAGACACAAGACATTGTTCGGAACCCCAGCCGCCGTAAGTTTTGACCATAGCAAATCGTAGTTTACTAGATCAAAAGCACGACTGAGGTCCAGGAAACAAGCGTAAACACTTGTTTCCCTTCCTGTATAATATTTTACGGTATTTTTCAAGCAAAATATGGCCGAGTCTGTCGAGGCACCAGAACGGAAACCAAACTGAGCATCACTGATATTAACCCCATCCATTAAGTGTGGGTGGATAAGACGTTCCAGCACTTTTCCTAGAATGGTACCCAAGGAAATAGGTCTGTAGTTGCCCACAGACGACAGATCGCCTGTCTTATTTTTTGGGACTGGAACCACCACCGTTTTCATTAACATTTTTGGCAGATAACCGAGATTGAGACATAGGTTAAATAAACACGAAAGAATAGGAAATATCTTGTCACTTGCGTACAATAAATGTTCTATACTCAAACCATCGTGGCCCGGTGATTTGCCACGTTTCATCTGTCTTATTACTTTGGCAACATCCTCTGGCGAAAATTGTAACGTGTCTTGGACCGGGCCACGGATGGGAACACTCGCAACATCGCTGGTAACCGGCAACGGTTGAGTTTTAAAGTGCTCGGCAAAAGTCTCTGCTATCTCCGAAGGACCTTGAGCTTCTTCCACGCAGACTGGCAGACTCGTTTTATAATTAAATTTTTTGGTCGCATTCCATAACTTGACAAAGTTTTTATCTCTTCTGTGTGTTGTCAACACATCCATCCTAATTTTATCCTGGTTATCCTGACACCATTTCAGTTTCTTCTTAAAAACTTTTCTACTTTCGACCATCTCATCATGAATGGGTCCAGCGGGGGGCCTGCCACTCAAAACCCAGCATTGGAACCTCAACCGAGCCTCCCGATGACTGCTCCCGACGTGGTGGTTCCAACCCGTCACCCATTTATTTTTACGCATTTTATTGTCACAGCGACAACTATTACTGACTAGAGAGGCTTTACATAAAATATCAAGAATTTTGTCATATAGATTATCAATAAAATTCGGATTTACATTATCACAGGTATTATAACTTTGACTAGAATTTAATAGTAAACTAAGATTTTCGTGACAAAAGCTTCCATATAAATTTATCTGCTTAATGTCCCTCTGACCCCATATTATGTTTTTATTTATTGTACAAAAATCATCATCAATATCAGCTTTACTTAAAATCATATTAATACTACATTTAAGGTACATAGGAAAATGATCGGACCAATACACGTCATTATCTACTTTGACAGATTTGATGAGTTTACTTGCCGCATCAGTGGTAACGCAGTGGTCCAACCATCTAAGTGCGCCATTTATGTTACTTCTGTACGTAGAAGGGACCTAATATTTTACGATCGATACACACAAATGAATGATCCGCACAAAAGTTATCTAGTTCATCACTAAATAAAGTGCCTGGATGGGCATTAAAATCTCCAAATATTATGGCATTATCTAAGTCGCATTCCTCAATGGTCGCAACGGCTTGGCCGAGGCACCCCGCGAACTCCGTCAAGTTGTCAGCGTCATTCGTAGGCATATACACATTAATAACTAGCAGCTGTCGACCTCCGCCTAGGTCAAGCCGGATAGCAGCCAATCTGTCCCCTGTGCAGTCAATAATAGCCACCTTCGAAAACAGTGACTTGCGCCACAATATGGCCAAACCACCGTACGGTCGACCACGCAAAACGCCCACCGATGTGTCTACAGCAGATTTTGCTAGGCAACCGAAATCTGAGTCAATAGTATGAATAAAACCGAGATCGTGAGGCAAAAGCCATGTTTCTTGTAATAGAATTATATCTGCTACTTTGGTCATGTCGCGTATGTGCTCAACTGATCTTTTAATAGACTGGCAATTTAACGAAGCAATAGTTACATTTGTGGTTGTACTGTCCATCATTATTGTTTGTTAACAGCGTTGGCGGTAGCCGTAGCTAACCGTGTATGTCGTTCTCGATATTTGCGGAACACGAGACCGCTCGGCCAAAAGTCACAACTAAGAAATGTTTTTATTTTGCTGCCAGGCACGGTGACTTTAAACGAGTTGAAATCAACGTCACGGTTTTGTTGCAACAATGTAACATCCAGACACGTCTCGTTCATGTCGTGGATATGCCCTAGTATGTCTTCAACAGAAGTGCCTTTCTTAGCTCTAGACAGGTATAAAGACACTTTCGGTTCGCTAACTTCAATTCGGGTACTGTTTTGCATCGCACCGCGTATATTACGTTTATTAGATGTCTTTTTCCTGGTGACTATGGTAAAATCATTGTCTGAATTGGTCGGTAGCTTGATATTTTGCAGTGCCACGTTATTATTTTCAGTCGTATTTGGATTTGAAGAAGGTGTAGCTACGCAATCTTGACCCGTTTCGTCGTGTGTAACACGGTTCATAGTCGGCTGACGCTGTCGACAGGATTGCACGATTGCTCGGTAGGAGGGCGTGTGCACTGCCTCTGGCGAACCGGTCAGCTGGTTCGCTGGCGGCTGGGGCACAAGCGGCAAGCGATTAATGTTCCGGGTAGGGGTCTTCATAGCGTTAACGTTTTGTTTATTTGTCTTCTTGCATTGATTGCAGTCAATGTTACGAATAAATGTTTTAAGTCCCGTTAGTTCCGTACTTAATTTCACATTCAGTTGCGTCAATTCCGTTTTAGAAATGCTGTCAGCTTTCAATGTTTGAAGCTCCGTCTTAAGTATGTTTATATCCTTCAGTAAACGAGTTACGTCTACATGGTCAAATGAGACTGGAGGTAACCGATTCAAGTCCCTCGCTACACACACGGGCAAGTCATTGGGTTCAGTCTCCTTAAAGAACTTTATAATATCCTTCAGGTCTTTCTTCTTTTTATCTTCTCCTCTCCGTAAAGGTATCTTAGTATTCAGGCATGACGAATAAATTTCCGACTTGCTCTTTTCCACTTCCACCTCGTTGAAGTTTGTTGAACAAATCTGAATAATACTTAATTCGTCGAATACATCAATCTTATTTTGTATAAAGCAGTGAGTTATTTTCAACACAAAATTAATTGAAATTCACTTAAACACAGATTGTTTACATTAGATAATAAACGAAAAAAGAAACAAATATGGCGGCGCAGAGCATATGACGATCAACCAATCAGCGCGCGAGATGCGTTCCATCCTTTGCCATTTCACAATTTGACGGTTTAATAATCTATCGAAAAATAATCTGTTAAATTGTAATCAGTATGTTTGGTTCACAATTTTTCGATAGTTTACAATCTCGCGAGATAGATTGTAATCTAACGGTATTTATAATCTTACGGTGACATATACACCTTATATACAGGGCGTCCCACGGCTATGCCACATGGAGGGAAAGTACCTTAAATATTGTAGGTAGAACATTTTACTGAAAGAAGACATTACTTTATTTCTAAAAACTATCAAAACTGCATTCATACATTTTGTAATAATTACATGGTTGAACCGGGAATCGAACCCGCTACACGAGAAAAAAAAATCACCCTGTAGTTTTATCATACCAATCGAAAGGCTTCATCATAAGGATTATTTTTTGCTACAAAAACATAGTGTCAGAAATAAAAGAAAGACTATGAATTTTAACATTTGATGTGGCCGGCCGAGATCGCCAGATCTAGCCCCGTTAGATTTTTTTAATGGGATTATGTAAAAAAATCATCAAAAAATGTAGTTTACAAGAACCGGTACGAAAGTGTCCACGAGCTACAAACAGAACTTAGGCGTATTATTCTAAATATCCACCACAACAAGTTAAAAAATCGACAGGGAGTGAAATAAAGAGTGTGATTTGTATTCAACGGGTCATTTCGAACATTTGATAAAATTGATAATTTTTGTATTAAAAATGTTAAAATACATAGCCTTCCTTTCATTTCTGACACTATGTTATTTAGAAAAAAATAACGCTTATGATGAAGCCTTTTGATCGGTATGATAAAACTACAGGATATATTTTTTTCTCGTATAGCGGGTTTGATTCCCGGTTCAACCATGTAATTATAACAAAAAATATGAATGCAGTTTTGATAGTTTTTAGAAATAAAATAATGTCTTCTTTCAGTAAAATGTTCTACCTACAATATTTAAGGTACTTTCCCTCCATGTGGCATAGCCGTGGGACGCCCTGTATAGTGCGGGAGCCGGGGGCCTAAACACCTACCTCATCGAGTACCCCAATAGGCTATCTCTAGATCGTTAACCGACACTTAAACACTGAAAAAAAAAAAGTCTGCCAAAGCCGATCCTGCCGGGTCATCGAAATTTTTGACGTATTTTTTTCATGGATCCTACCTCATAAAGTACCCGAATGACAGTGGTGGCATCAGTTAACCATTGATTAATTATGTATAAAAAAATTGGTCTGCCATTGCGCAGCCTGCCGATGTCCATAAGGATTGAGGAGCCACATCAGATTTTTAAAAGCTGATCTCAACATTATTTAGCAACAAAGTAAATAATTTTGCAGCACGAATTCTGGATTTAGCAGCAAAATATATCACTAGTTATATTAATTCAAAGGTGGCTCCTCAATCTAAACATCTGAATTGAGGAGCCACCTGGAACTCGTTGAGTAATGGATGAATATTTTTGAAAATTTTGTATCATTTAGCAGCAATTATGTATAGTACCTCCTAAAAATTTGGCTTCTTTAGCACTGAAATTACAGAAAATATAATACTTTTAGTATGGCTCCTCAATCCATACTCTAGAGGTGAATTTCCTTTGAATGTGAGCTATCAATTAATATACCGACATAATGATCGTTTAGCAGGTGGTGTGTTTTATTTTGCAGTATAGAATTAAAATGCTAACACTGAGTAAATTTTGTAGGTGAACGAATTTTCTTTGGCTCCTCAATCCAGACGTTCTTCTTTTATATGATTGACTGTAGCCACCTGAGATCTCAACGGAATCAAAAGTCAGAGACACTAACATTTAGCAGAAATGTCTTCTAAATATATCTGAACAGTTCAGCAGTGTATATATTTTGAAGTGTGAGATAACAATACTTAACTATTTCCTTATGAATTCGCTGTAAAGGGTGAATGGCTATTTTACACATACATCAATTTTTGACATTTGTCACTTTAAAAACTTGAAAGACTAGCGACTCTCAAATTTTGTTGCATAGTTTGTAGCCAATAGCTACATTTTTGACATTTGACAAAGATTTTCGGGGTACAATAAACACTTGACTAGGCTCTCTCTATCTAAAGCGAAGCGGCTCTTCAAAACTCTTTGGGCTTGTACATAGATTTATGCACGATCTCCTAGATACACAAACGCCGCTCAAAAAACGGCACCGGCAAAGGAAGGCCATAATCTAACGTGTGGCCTTGGGTGGCCTTGCTTCTGCCAGGGGCTACCCGAGGCTAAGTGGCGCCGCCCTCTGTTAAAAATTAATTACTCGCGAAGTATATTTTTTTTCTAAAATCCGGACGGTCATTTTGAAGTTGGCGTGCTATAGGATATATAGGGGCCATAAACTGTATTTATTATAGTCCGCTGTAGTTACAGATAGAAAAGTTGCTAAAAACGGCCACTTTTGGCAAATTTTCTATCTGTAACTACAGCGGACTATAATAAATACAGTTTATGGCCCCTATATATCCTATAGCACGCCAACTTCAAAATGACCGTCCGGATTTTAGAAAAAAAATATACTTCGCGAGTAATTAATTTTTAACAGAGGGCGGCGCCACTTAGCCTCGGGTAGCCCCTTAATGGCCGCGCACCGGCGCGGCGCAAACGTCTGACTATTCATCTAGAATATTCGATACTATAGTGGCCAGCACATGCGGTTGGACACTCGCACTACGAAATTCACACCTACCGCTACGGAATACGCTCTCAAGGTCATAAAGTCCAGCCGCATGTGCTGGCTACTGTACATAATTTCTGCTATAACGCCATCTAATGTCAAATAGAAATACTTCTTAGGCTGCCCCCACATTGGGCGTTGGCCGAGCGTACGCGTTTCCTGAGCGTGCTGCCGGCGTCGGCGCGGCGCGGACGTCGCGTCAGCGCACCGTCTGCGGGGCGCGGGCTTCGCGTTGTCCAGCGCCGCACAAGCGCTGCGTGAACGCCGCGCAGACGCCGCGCTTACGTCGCGTTCCACGGGCGTTCGGCCGCCCGTGCCCCCCGCACACATTCCCCCCCGCGCCCGCTAGCAGACGCGACGCGACGTCGGCGCGGCGCTTGCGCAGCGCTTGCATGGCGTTCGATGGCGCGACGCCCGCGCCCCACAGACGGCGCGCTGACGCGACGCCCGCGCCGCGCCGACGCCGGCAGCACGCTCAGGAAACGCGTACGCTCGGCCAACGCCCAATGTGGGGGCAGCCCAAAGAAAATACAGGACCGTATTAGGACAACAATTTAATTAACGCGGGTGATAGATAAAGCTTTTTGAAACTGATAGAATATTATTAATTAATTATGGTATGTAAACCAATGGTAATATAGTATGTAGGTAAACCGTTTTAGTATGTAAACCAATTGTAATTAAAATGAAAAACGATTTTTTTAATCATACAGCCTGTTAGTTTTTTAAAGATTTTACAGAAGTATCCATTATACTACTAATGTGAGCTGTGCTCACCTCGTTAGGACAAAAGCGTGTATATAATGTATGTATGGTGTATATAATAGAGTTGTGTAATGAATTGTGCAGGTTAGTCACCAACCAAATGTACTAAATGATGAAACTTAAAACAATCGATAAAGGGTTATCTAGAGTAATATAAGAGACCGCTATAAGCGGTAAGAACGCCTTTACGCCTTTTGTTCTCTAGTGTTGTCTTTGTTTTTTTAATATTCAATTTGCATGAGCCCAAATACGGCCGATATTATTACGATCACGTCGTGTGGCCCTTAGTAGTTAGCCTTCCTCAGGTCCTTAGTCCTTTAGTGACGCAAAAAACATTATTTTCTTATTTTGATATCTAAACCATAAGTGACGCTACTTTATAAGAATGATTGGCATTTGAACATGGTAAAAATGGAAATGGAAAAATAAATCATAATTTCAGCTAATAAACCATAGATCAAAGATCAACTGAAGCGCGACTTTCTCCCACCTCTCTGGCTAGATCAACTGATCAAAGTAAAAATATTTAAAAAAGACCTAGTAATAGACAGGCACAAAAACGTTAAATATATAGAAATACAAAAAGTCTGTTGTTTGGTTTCAGATAAAGTAATGCTGCCAAAATAAATAATAACCTGCTCTATTATTATTTTAATTGTAAAACTTAAATCTTTACTTAAATATAAAAGCCTTGACCAGAAAAAAAGGCCTGCGATGGGGGCGGGCGACTATTTCTCAACCACTTATGGTTTAGATATTATTATCAAAATAAGAAATGTATTTTGCGTCACTAAAGGCCTAAGGACCTGAGGAAGGCTGACTACTAAGGGCCACACGACGTGATTGTAATGATTTATTTGGCCATCTAGTGAAGAATTGCAAAACTTTTTCCGATTACAGATCAGGTGAACTTCAATAGGTTGCCTTTAAAATTCAACTACTCGCTACTAGAGGGCTGGCATGCAAAAAACACTCGCTTGTGTGGCAAAATCATACTTTATTGTAATGTGCTAGAGTCCATATTGATATAATTTATTATTCAAATTATGTTCTTTCATTACTGGAAACTGTACATGTTGATATCGTAAATAAAGTCTAAATTGAAAATTAAGTCAACAACTCAAAGGCTATTTTGCACATAGTTTCAACGGTACAATATCTGTATAGGCATGTATATGTCGATAGTTGACGCGGTGCCGCCGTGTTTCGCGTTAGATTTTGTATGAGATCGTGTATCTTTTTAATATTATGATCGAAGACGATCTCATACAAAATCAAACGCGAAACACGGCACCGCTATCGACATAATTATACATACCCTTGTACGGAGGCTTGGTGGTATAATTGGAAGTAACACCTAGCCTGTACTGTACGGCCCGGATAGCCCAGGAGATGCGGGTTCAAGTCCCTGCCCAAGCTCAATGATCTTAATTTTTCGCTTCGATTATAATTTAATAATAAAAATAATGTTAGATAAAACAATCTTGGCTGTAATTCGTCGCACGTAATCCCAATTGGCGTAAGGGACAAAATGGCAAAATGAGTTCTTTGCATATTCTTGTTCAGCTCGCCGAGCTCTATCTAACTTTATATTTGAAATTTTGATATCTCTTTAAAAAAATCCTTTACTACCTGTAAGTTTTCATACCCTATCCAGATTTATTTGACAAAAAGCGAGGTAAGGTTCATTTATTAAAAAAATGCTAGGTTGTAAAGGTTAAGTAAAATTATGGTTTAAAAATATGGTTTCTTACAGCCACAATAAAATAGTACATTTTACATATTATAATATATAATAGTTACATTTCCGACGTTGTTTCCATGCCGACGCTACTCCGGGAATAAATTGGCGCGAACTCAAAGAACCTAGCGACTTTGACCGCGTCCCGATCGCAGTGGGCAGCACAGTACTTTTACTCGTGTGCTGCTACTGTTTAAACGCAAAGAACAGTAGG
>CAOKYR010000307.1:0-20075 GCA_948473455.1 Teleiodes luculella | reverse complement strand
GGATGCGTGCGCCCTTTGTCTAATTGTTCGTTTGTCGTTGTTGGGCGTTGTTGCTTGCGTGTCCTGGTTTGGATTATTGATTATTATTAATATTTTTAAAACATTTTAATAAATTAATTCTTGGACGCTGGTTTCAACTTCTGATTTGACAGGTTGACTGTTACTCATTCTGTGACGCTGTTAGGACTAGAGTCTATTGGCTTATAGCCTCGGTGTTTGGTAGTCCAACCTGATCAATGATGCGACTGTCTTTTGGGACAGGTTTTGGCATTCGTTTCTTGTGCAATGGTCTGGTTTGTTTGCTTGCATTGCACCATGTTAGCAACAGACTTTGTTGACAGGTTGTTATGTTAAGTGTTTATTTTGCCCTGTCCACTTTTAGGTCATGAGTTTAGGGTTGTCAACTGTGTTAAGCGAGACAATTCTTGTGACCGCGGGGGATGTGGAGTTTGCATCAGTGCGTTTGCAAACTCCTTCTAAATGTAACTGGCGCTTTTGCCGGTATTCTAGAAAAACGATTTGATTTTAAGTTAGGAATCGTCTCGCATTAAAAAAAAGAATATTGTCATTATTATTATTGAGATGGTCTTGAAGAGATCAATATTACTTGGAAGAAAAATATAAAATATATACAAAGAATTCCCTCTTTCATTATATTAGGGAGTTCTATAGTTTATTAGTTGTGGAGTTTGCATCAGTGCGTTTGCAAACTCCTTCTAAATGTAACTGGCGCTTTTGCCGGTATTCTAGAAAAACGATTTGATTTTAAGTTAGGAATCGTCACGCCATCTGGGCTTTATGAGTTCAATGTGATGCCTTTTGGTCTAAAGACTAGCGGTGCAATATTTCAACGTGTGATGGATAGTGTATTAGGAGGAATGAAATATAAAAATGCAATTGTCTATATCGATAATATATTGGTATATGGCAGGACGTTCGATGAATTTTGTTCTGCTTTAAAGGAAATTTTGTATAGAATAAAACAGTGTAATTTAACGTTAAAACCCACAAAGTGTAAATTTGGTTTTGACAAAGTTTCTGTATTGGGTTATGAGATTACTGGCCAAGGAATCAAACCTGACGCCTCCCAGTTTGATAAAATAATGAAAATCAAACCTCCTGTCAACAACCCTACACTAAGCTCTATCCCCCCCCAAATAAAATTAATAAAGCAACCCCATTGATTTATTAATCATACAAAATTTTTAAATTCTTCAACGCTGTCATCGTGGATGGTATTAAAATAATTTATTTAAATTAATTTATTTTATTTATATCTGAAAACAAACAAATCTGCATAAAAAGTTTCAATCATGGTAAGATAAATAGTCAGTAAATGTCAAAGTCTTTATGCTCACACTAACTCGTATCAATCATGAAAAACTAATCATCACAACAGTGTAACACAACGAATGTTACCTCACCGGATACATATGTCCATAAGTGAGTACATGCCAAATAACTACCCATACAAACTTGGAGATAAATGTGAACATATAAAACCAAACATATGACCATAACTCACCCAAATAGAATAAAACTTCTATTAATAGCAGTTTGTAAAAAAAATTAAATGTCAAACCGTTAACTTATGACATTATAACAATTGTATAATAATAAGGGAAAAAAAAGTTAAAATGTTCAAGACGCAAAAGGACAAAAACGTGAAATGACAAAAATGCAAAATGTCATAAATGCAAAATGTCATTAATTAAAAGTTAGGAAAAATTAAACCTAATATATATTACAATCTTAGCTTAAAAGGTTTTAAAGAATTATGGTGAATCAAAATATCATGTCTTGAACCACCATTTAGTTTACGTAAAAGATAATTATTATTAGGTAATCTACGAAGGACACGATAAGGACCTTTATAGGGCCTCGACAACTTCAAACCGAGACTCGTAACTCTTTTAGGGTTATGAACCAAAACTAAACTTCCTGGTTCAAAAGTAACAAATCTAACTTTTTTATCATAGTTCGATTTCTGGGTTGCCTGTGACTTGCGAATATTTCTCAACGCGCATGATATTAATCCAACATTCTTAATTTTACGCGCATTAATGTCTGTATCTGTACTATTCAAAAAAACATTCACACTAAGATCTGACCGTAAAATTGGGTCTCTGGCGTAAACAAGTTTATAAGGAGATATATTCGATGAAGCTTGGTCAGAAATATTATATGCATAAGTGATCATGGGCAAAAACGAACACCAATCATTCTGCCTATCATTAACATACATCGCTAATCCTTGGTAAATAGTCTGATTAAAACGTTCAACCAAACCAACTGTCTGTGGATGTCTAGTGGCAGCCACACTTAAAGTAGAATCAAAAAAATTAACCGTATCCCTAACAACGTTTGAAGTAAAAATGGAGCCACGATCAGTAATAACTTCCCCTACTGAACCGAATTTACAGAATATCTCATTAATTAGAAAATCACTAATAGCTTCAGCAGTGGCGTTAGGAACAGCTTTTGTAATCGCATATTTCGATAAAAATTCCAATGAAACTATAATATATTTATTACCATTATTTGACCTAGGAAGTGGTCCCAACACATCCACGGCTATTTTCTCAAATAAACGATTAATACAAATTGGTTGCAACGGGGCTAATAAATGTACTCTTTTTCTCTCTTGACAAAACTTACAACTTTTAATATATTTTGAAATTTTCCTCTCAGCCTGAGCAATATAATACCTTTCTCTAAACTTTTTCAAAGTCTTGGAAAGTCCAAAATGTGCACCATTCCAAGGATCATCATGAATTTCCTTCAGCACATTGGAAAAAGAAGATTCAGGAATAACCAAACGATCAATGAAATTAGTACCCTGTTTCAATCTGTGATAAAGTTTATTATCCCTCATACAAAATCCTTTAAATAATCCCCGCGGACTATTCACAACCCTATTAATCAATCTAACACAAAATTCATCATTATTTTGATCTAACTCAAAACGCAAGGCTTCTATTTTGTATAATTGTAAACCATCATCTACAATATTCTCAGTGACGCATGAAGTGGGCATATCCTCATCAATTAAGGGATTTCTGCTAAGAAAATCTGCAATTATATTATCTTTGCCTGCACAGTAAACAATATCGAAATCGTACTGCTGTATAGCTAGTGACCATCGTGCAAGTCGACCATTCATATCTTTCCTTTCTAGGACTAGAGTCTATTGGCTTATAGCCTCGGTGTTTGGTAGTCCAACCTGATCAATGATGCGACTGTCTTTTGGGACAGGTTTTGGCATTCGTTTCTTGTGCAATGGTCTGGTTTGTTTGCTTGCATTGCACCAGGAAGCTGTTAGCAACAGACTTTGTTGACAGGTTGTTATGTTAAGTGTTTATTTTGCCCTGTCCACTTTTAGGTCATGAGTTTAGGGTTGTCAACTGTGTTAAGCGAGACAATTCTTGTGACCGCGGGGGATGTGGAGTTTGCATCAGTGCGTTTGCAAACTCCTTCTAAATGTAACTGGCGCTTTTACCCGGCGCCTCCACCAACTAATAAACTATAGAACTCCCTAATATAATGAAAGAGGGAATTCTTTGTATATATTTTATATTTTTCTTCCAAGTAATATTGATCTCTTCAAGACCATCTCAATAATAATAATGACAATATTCTTTTTTTTAATGCGAGACGATTCCTAACTTAAAATCAAATCGTTTTTCTAGAATACCGGCAAAAGCGCCAGTTACATTTAGAAGGAGTTTGCAAACGCACTGATGCAAACTCCACAGTACCTACTATTTAAAGTTATGGCAAGTCTGTTATGGATTTTCATAATAGGGATATTTATGTTATGCAATTTAAGGGGCACCCATTTAAAGTCATGGATTTTCTTCATTGCCACAACGCGTTGAGATTGAATAGCATGTCAGCCACGACGCGAATTTTGCTATTTGGTATTTCTGTGATTGCCACAACGCGTCGTGCGCGTTTTCATTAGAGCCATAACACGAATTTCGCCATGTGGATACTACTGTGACTACAAAGCGTTGTGAGCTATTTTTCCGCTCACTGAGCGTTTTCGATCTTTGAGCGTAACATTTGTATAATGTCTCAACCAATAATAATGTCGGCGTCGTCGCACTTACCTAAATATATCATACAGAAATTGTATGTCTATCTTGCTCATACAAAGTCTTAAATGCACGTAGTGCACGCTGCAGTTAGAATTTTGACGCTTCAATGTTACGAAATGTAAAATTTTATTCTAAACTATAGGTACAGTGGATGAATGGAAAGGAATTTTAAAAAGATAGTATTTTCGCGTATGATCCCTTAATTAGGATCCTAAATAGTATTTACTATGAAATTATCGTAAAAATACGATAATTATTGTACGAATTCCAACACTGCAATCAAACTTCTTCGCATCATACCGCAGAATACCAAATCGAAGGAAGAACATCGACGACGGTTGCGTTTCGTCGATGAAAAAAGCGTACGTAATAATCGGGACAAGGCGTGACTGTCTGTATGTATGACGTGCGCGTGTGTGTGTATGCGTGAGTAAATAATCTAAGGCACGTATTTAACGCGGCGACAAAGTAATCTAAATTGGGGATATAAAAAAAATGGAAATGGGTCCTAAAATAATGGGTTGGCGACTGTTATGTATGAGCTATCATTTTAAATATAAAGTGGCTACTAAATAAATGAATTGCAAGGTAGTTTTTAAATTTAAACTGGCATCGAGTATTTGTTTTGGCAACTAAATTTATTTCCAAGCAGAAACTTATGGCAGATTAAAAAAAAAACCGGCCAAGTGCGAGTCGGACTCGCGCACCGAGGGTTCCGTGAAATCCGCCGCAATGACCTGGTTTGGTCTTCTGTGAAATCTTTAAAAAACTAACAGGCTGTATGATTAAAAAAAACGTTTTTCATTTGAATTACAATTGGTTTACATACTAAAACGGTTTACATACTATATTACTATATTACCATTGGTTTACATACCATAATTAATTAATAATATTCTATCAGTTTCAAAAAGCTTTATCTATCACCCGCGTTAATTTTATTGTTGTCCTAATACGGTCCTGTATTTTCTTTGTAAGAAGTATTTCTATTTGACATTAGATGGCGTTTTAGCAGAAATTATGTACAGTAGCCAGCACATGCGGCTGGACTTTATGACCTTGAGAGCGTATTCCGTAGCGGTAGGTGTGAATTTCGTAGTGCGAGTGTCCAACCGCATGTGCTGGCCACTATAGTATCGAATATTCTAGATGAATAGTCAGACGTTTGCGCCGGTGCGCGGCCATTAAGCGACTGAGGCAGAAGCAAGGCCACCCAAGGCCACACGTTAGATTATGGCCTTCCTTTGCCGGTGCCGTTTTTTGAGCGGCGTTTGTGTATCTATGTTTATTATATATCAATGATGTCATTGAATTTAATTATAAGTATAACACTTTAAGCAGTTAGGACGCATTTAGATTATACAGCTACATTCACCAAAACATCGGGATTGAATGACGATGAGTGAGGTCGTCTTTGCCGTTTGAAAAATGTTGCCCTCCCCATACATAGTATAATAACTCGCGGTCATTGCTGTAACTACAATTATGTTTACAATCACAATTTTTTTGGTGGTATAACTACTTAAAATTTTAAGCTTTTCGGAATTTTTCTGTTACCTGTGCTGTAAGCTATTGCTTCTTACCAAATTTCGAGATTCTATGTCAACGGGAAGTGGTCTTTAGGTTTTAATTTCCTTTGCGTGTAGTTGCAAGTTTCAAAATATGCGGTATCAATGGTTGTACTTTTGCGTTTTGCGTTTTTGCGTTGACCTAAAATTTTTTTTTCACGGGTTAAAGGCAATTAGATCTAAGTATTTGATATGAATTTCAACTTGATAGCTCTACGCGTTCATGAGGAAAAAAGTAATAAGTTTATATTTATTAAAAAAGATGGAGGAGCATAAATTTAAGACAAAGATCTCTTTATCGTTTAAGTAACTAAGTACTAAGTAAGTATTTCAACTTGATAGCTCTACGCGTTCATGAGGAAAAAAGTAATAAGTTTATATTTATTAAAAAATATATATTTTGTAATGTAACTAAAAATTTAAGGTTTTCGGAATTTTTCCTTTATGTGTGCTATAAAACGTTGCTTCATGCCAAATTTCAAGATTCTAGGTCGACTGGAAGTACCCTTTAGGTTTTGATTCCCTTGCGAGTACTTGCGAGTTTCAAAATATGCAGCTTAAATTGCTGTTTCTTTTGATTGCGTTGACATAGAAGTTTGATTTTGTTACAGCTTAAAGGTATTAAAGACCTGAGTATTTGGTATGAATTTCAATTTAATACCTCTACGCGTTTATGAGGAAATGGGTAGTAAGGTTAAAATTATAAAAAAAAAATATATTATGTGATGTAACTAAAAATTTATGGTTTTCGTAATTTTTCCTTTATCTATGCTATAAGACGTTGCTTCGTACCAAATTTCAAGATTCTGAGTTCACGGGAAGCACCCTGTAGGTTTTGATTCCCTTGCAAGTGTCGAAAATTTGCGGCATAAACGGCTGTATCTTTTGATTGCGTTGGCTTAGAAGTTTGATTTTTTTACAGCTTCAAGGGACAGTAGACCTGAGTAATTGATATAAATTTCAGCTTCATACCTCCACGCGTTCCTGAGAAAAAGGGTCTTGACAGACGGACAGACGGACAACAAAGTGATCCTATAAGGGTTCCGTTTTTTCCTTTTGAGGTACGGAACCCTAAAAAGACAAAAAGGCATTTAAAATATGGCTTCAAAAGATTTTTTTGCATCATTTTAAGAGCTCTAAAGTTTAGAGCTCTTCTGTTTCATACTTTGTTTAGAGTCTAAACAAAGTATGAAACAGAATGCTCAGTTATTATTATCTTTTTTTAATTTATTTTACGGTTACGTAAAAATCAATGCCCAAACGAGCTTTTTTGAATGGAAACCAACAATTGAAAATTACAAATGATACCTCACAAATATGATTAGTCGCCAAGTTTTTATTTATACTACCTTGCCTATATTTTCAGTCGTCTTTTTTATTATTTTTGCTACTTTATAGCAGTTGCCTTTATTTGATTTTTATGATAGCCCCCGTTTTGCGGCTATTTATGATAATTAAAGCCAAATAATTTAAATGTTGCCAAATTATTTTTTAGTTGTTAAACAGTCTGTCGCAGTTTCAGTTTTTGTTCGCCTCGAAAATAGTAAGCTATAATCTAATAACTATGTACGATGTGTGTGTATGCGTAAATAATCGCCTTAATTTAAAAGGCAATGCAAAAATTTTATTAGAAAAAAATTACGAAGACTTCGGCATCATGGTAATGGCCTCTCGAAAAGGGAATTTTGGGGGTCATCCAACGCCGAAGACATACCGTTACCGAGTTTTAATAACCACCCAACGCCATCTAGCGCCCTTTAATAGCCTCGTAAGGCCCAAGCGTCCTATTTTTAGAAAAAAATACTTGGCTGCTCCGGCCCAAGATGCTTACCTAAAAGAAAAATTTGCGGCCCAGCGTTCTAAAATTATGACATAATATTGTAACCCATTTCACACTTCAAAAAGTCCCGCCAACTCCAATTCACCTATAAAAAATTGCAAACCATTGAACGTATCCGAACTTCTCATTGGCAGTTTTGACAGATAGAACAAATAAACTGGCTTTTTTCACGTGTCAACTATGTGGAACGGGGTCCTAGCTAAAAGTAGGTCGTTAAATCCTTGTTTATCCGCGCAATCATTGCATTACGAATGATACATTTTACTGTAAAGGGTTATTGAAATGCTATATTTTGCCAGTACGCGCAAATTTTTTCGTAAACTATTTTTAGTAAAATACTACACGAAGCAGAAAACTTTCGTCCCAAAATAAGGTCGTTGGGTTCTCATCATCATCAACAGCTCATAAATTTTCCCACCAAGAGGCTCAAGTCTACCCTGAAATCAGGGTGTATAGGCCTAAGATGGCCACGCTGGCCCAGTGCGGGTTGGTCCACTTCACACACAACAGTTGAATTACTTCGCAGGTGTGTGCAGGTTTTCTCACGATGTTTTCCTCCACCGTAAGAGCGTCGAATAAACGTACATATGAATTCGAAAATCGAAAACACATTGGTACGTGCCGACTGCCGAGGTACAAACCCGCGAACTTTCGAATGGAAGCCAACCGCCCTACCCACTTGGCCACCGACGCTCTTGTTATTATTGCTACTAATAATTGCAAGCAAATGGCTTTGTTTCCTAGAAATTATACTGATTTTGAAAAATATTAGTTACTGTTGATTTTTTTAATGCCTAAATAATTAAGTAAATAATGTAAATAAAAACAAGTTTAAACAAAGTTATAGGTATTTGTAACTTATGTATTTAGTAATTTTTTATTTTACTATGTCCCGGAGTGCTAAAAAAAGTACATACGATTTCGACGTCTTTTTCATATGGAATAGTCAGCTTTAGGCACTAAACATAGCTCATGAAAGAATGATATCAATTGCAATACATTTAAGGACTCTTTTCGCAAATCAAAGTTCTGGGCCGGAAGCACTTGAACCTATTATTAGTACATTGGGTCGTCACCTAAACTGACCTAAAATTAGGTTGGGCCTTACGAGGATAGAATCACACACAGAATCATCATACTTCTTCGCATCATACCACAGAATACCAAATAGTAGTCCTTAATCATACTAATACTAGCTTCCGTGGGAATGAGGTATTTTCCCGCGGTAAAAGTTAGACTATATTCTTCCGCAAGGTCTATTCTATCCTTGTGCCAACTCCGCCCGCTTTAATATTTTTTCCCATGGGGACGAGAAATTTTCCTGCGGTAAATCGTGGCCTTTGTTCTTATCCAAGGTCTATTCTATCTTTGTGTCGAGTTTCACCAAAATCGGTTCAGTGGTTTCGGAGCCCATTCAATTATTAGAAATATTTTGAAGTTTTAGGAAGGGTCCCTAATAAAAAATAAAATAAAATAAGTATAGCCTACTAGCGACCCGCCCCGGCTCCGCACGGGAAAATGGTTATTGTGGGTTATCCTTAAGTATCATTATGCATGTATTATATATTATAAACCTTCCTCTTGAATCACTCTATCAATTAAAAAAAACCCGCATCAAAATCCGTTGCGTAGTTTTAAAGATTTAAGCATACATAGGGACATAGGGACATAGGGACAGAGAAAGCGACTTTGTTTTATACTATGTAGTGATAGTGATGATACTCAGGGTGAATGTAGCTTTGTAATGGTGAAATAATTTTTGAAATCGGAACAGTAGTTTTTGAGTTTATTCATTACCAACATACACACACAAAAATACTAATCTTTCCTCTTTATAATATTAGTATAGAAGTATTTATAAAATAATAATCTTTGTAAAATATTTTTGAAAAGATGCAACGCCTGTGGAGTTTCTTCCGGCGGGTTCTTCTCCACAGAAGACAGTCAAATTGTGAACCCGCCTCGACGTCGAAAAGTGATTTGTAAAATCTTACTTCGAATAAAACGTTTTTCATTTTCATTTTCATATAGATAGATAGATATAGATGAACATAACATCACATTGTAGAATAGAATAGAAAACGAAAGACTAGAAATAAAATAGTAATATTTATCCTTGTACGACCTGACAAGGATCGGAGGCGCTGCTAGCTAATAAAGATACTAATAAAAATATAGCGAACAACACGCACAAAACTACATTCACCCTGAGTAACATAGGCTACCTTTTACCGCGGGAAAATGTCTCATTCCCATGGGAAAGCTTTTTTTTTTAATTGACCTTTGCTTGTGGCGAAAAGGTACGACCAATCCAGCTTCACCGGACTTGCGGGGGAGTGGAAGACTCTACCCCAAAAAAAGTCATATACCAACGCGTCTAGGGGCGGCTCAAGGGAGCCTCGGACCACGGCCTAGCGCGTTGATATTGAAAAACATCGTGAAGGAGGAAAGCTAGTTGTGTCAAAATACAACGCGGGCGTGGGCGGAAAAGTAAATAAATAAAAGCCTCTAGGTTTCGATAGTGTGTTCCAGCATTTCCAGCACTCACTTCAGGATCCAGACTTCTGGACCAGGGTCCCCAGCCGCCGCCGCCGGCCTCTTCTTCATGGTCATAATGGTGCTGATGTTGCGCGTGCTCATAGTAGATCACCTGGAGACAAACAAACATATTTATGAGAAAAAAATAACACTAAATTAAAAAAACAAATAACCCCCGACACAAAACCGTTACTTGATCCTTTCAACAACTAGAAAAGAGCTGGTAATCTTCAAATGAATGAATATATTTTCTTAATTCATAGCTATGAACTCTCGATTGTGACACCTTGCAAACAAAAAAACTAGATCGTAATCGGCGCATCCGTTTAGGAGTCTACGATGCCACAGACAGACAGACAAACACACACACACGTCAAACTTATAACACCCCTCTTATTCGTCGGGGGTTAAAAATAATGTCAAAAAAGTAATTGTGATTTATAATACGAATAAATGGTTTTATTTGTTACAATGACGAGTGTTGAATGTGACGAATCTACAATATGACGAGTTAGAAAAATGACCAGTTTCGAAGATGACGAATGTGGAGTAAATCAGAGAATACATTTTGAGAATCGGACAATACACGGATTTGTAATAATTATTAATTTGGTGTCAGATTCTCGTAATATCAGATTCTCAAAATGTTATATTACCTACTTTGTTTGTAGGTATAAGTTAGTAAGTTCAGATAAAAGTGTTTGAAAAAGTGTATGTTATTGCATCTTTCGTTTGCGTAATTTTAGATGAATTTAATATATTAAAAGTTTTTAAATCGATCATCATCGTTTTTATTTTAGTTTTTTTTCTATCTTTTTTTAAATTAAATAAACAAAATGTCATTAGTATAATATTAAAGTTTTAATTATCCGAAAAATATATACCTACTTCAAACTTTGTAATTTTTTCCTTCCCACGAAAATTGTTTAGGAACTGTTATATTTTTTCGACAATTTAAGTTGGATTTTACTTTGGTACTATTCAATTCTCTGTTAAATTCTGTTTTTATTCTGTTTAAATATTCTTAATATAAGTATAGCTTCCAATTCCATAATGCCTAATCCAAATTTATACTTTAGTATCGCAAGTAACTGTGAAAGTAAACAACAGTTGCTCAAACTTACTTTCTTTTCATCGTATTATCCAAATCATGCGCAGATTCGAATATATCATTCATTACTTTATTTTTATGGAAAGTAAATTATAATAATATTCTTTAGAATTCGGTGGCACCATTATATGAATGGGCATGCTACTTAAAGATGTCAAAGATTTAAAGATAGCTAGTGAATCAGGCCCGATTTTTTCAAGTCCGGTGAAGCTTGATTTGTCGTACCTTTTCGACACAAGCATAGGTCAATTCAAAAAAAAAAAAAAACGGGCCCGATTTTACATATACGCTCTAACTTAAATTTAAAAACCATATACGTCCCTATCACGTTCTTAAGAACGAAAAGGGACAGGTGATTGCCAACCTACATTTAAGAATTACACATTAAGAAGGTTTAAAAGCATACTAAAAAAATGGCTACTAGGGCATACATTCTATTCAACAAAGGAATTCTTGGAACACCAGAAGAGATCGTGTACCTTTTGTAAAAAAATATTAGAATAAGGAAATATATTGTTTTGTTTGCATGCTTAATATGTATCTATGCTAGATGTGTGACACTATTGACAAAAATTGTAACATCTTTATAACCATATTTAATGCAATAAAATCATTTGAATTTGAATTTGAATTTACATTTAGAGACGTCAAACATCGATTTTACGCGTATCCCTTTCACATTCTTAAGAACGAAAAGGGACAGGTGATAGACAACTTAAAATTAGTCACGTCAAACATCGATTTTACGCGTAAAATAGCAGGTATTTTGGCCGTAGCAGGTATTTACAAATTAATGGCAGAATTTACAATTGTTTGAAAACTTTTACTAAAGGCTGACACATTCAAAAGCTTAAAATTCCATCGGTCCCTCAAAGGGAACGCAAACCGAAAACATCCCACTTAAGCTGAATTTGACAGCTGCGATGTTTATATTTTAAATATCACTAGCGACCCGCCCCGGCTCCGCACGGGAAAATGGTTATTGTGGGTTATCCTTCAGTATATTATGCATGTATTATACATATAAACCTTCCTCTTGAATCACTCTATCTATTAAAAAAAACCGCATCAAAATCCGTTGCGTAGTTTTAAAGATTTAAGCGTACAAAGGGAGGGACATAGGGACATAGGGACAGAGAAAGCGACTTTATTTTATACTATGTAGTGATTAGTTCAAAATTTAAATTCCTTCATCTTCTATCCTTTTCGATTCCCATAACAATGAAAGAGACCAACAACTTAAATTTAGAGAATTGAGCCCACTGCTTGCTTATCGTTTGGGTTTCGAGGTTAACTAACCTCAAAAACCATAGTGTTGAAATTTTTAAACCGCCAAAGCTTAAAGACATAGCTCCTATAACGACGACATCCGTAGATCATAGCCGGGGCCAACGGCTGTACGTGCCTTCCGAAGCTCGGAATCAAGACAAGACAATCTGGTGATTCAGCCTGCATAATGTCCTAACCAAACTGGGGAGTCTCACAAAGTGATATTTGTTCGACAAGTGATTCGAATCGAGACCTTCGTAACGTAAAATGAGCTTATTTAACCATTCGATCACGGAGGCAATGATCGTTAACAGCTCTTATACGTCCCCACCGAGGGGCTCGAGCCTACCCTGATATCAGGGTGAATAGGCCTTAGTCGACCACGCTGACCCAGTGCGGGTTGGTCAACTTCACACACAACCTTTGAATTTCATTTCAGGTGTGTGCAGTTAATGATCAATGTAATGTTATTTATTTGAAATAGAATAAACAAATAGATTCTAATAGCTATTTTTGAGTAGTTTTTACTGAGGGTTTCTAATACTTTAATAACTCAATCAAATGATCGATTTTATTATGAGAACGCATAGGCAGTTACGATTTTAGATAAAAATCAATTTTATGTGTTATCTTTTTGATTTCTTCAAATTTCTAAACGACCTTACGGTAGGTACCTACTAAAATAAAAATCAAAAATCAAAAGTTTTAACCTTAATTTAACTATATCCAAAAGTTAGAAAGTCAATGGTACTTTAATCGCTTTTTGATTGTTTATTTCGATTAAGGAAATAACGAAACAATAAAAAAACTGCCTTGGTCCAATCAAATCTCAGTTCTGTGGTTTATGGGTGGTTCTCCGATGGGTATGGACCTTATAACAATGTTCATTAACATGAATATATTTTCCGTTCCATGGGAATCCTACCAACCGTGTTCTGATAACTTTCACTGATCACGAAGCAATGTGAATCTTGACCTCTAAACTGCTACTTTCAAACCAGTAATCCGTAATGTATATAATTTCAACATTTATTGAGTTTTGTATTGAACTTTGTACGTAAAACTGGTTATCAATAAGGATGGCCAGTCAAACCATCTTTGTGATCATTTAAAATCATGTTTTTATGGTAATTTGAGGACCCTGCAACCTTTCAAACGTAGGATAGCGGGTTCGATTTTAAGGCGAGGTCCTACTTGAAAACTCGTTTTAAGACCCCTTTTATAACTCTCGTGTCTTACGAATCGAAATATTTATGTATACCAAATCAAAAAAATTACAACTTATGGACAAGTTTATTATTAAGTTACTTAACCGAGTCGATTTTACTAATAATAAAGTAATAAAGCAAGAAAAATTATTAAAATTACCCCAAATTTTGAATTTACAACTCTATTTTCTCAATCGTTAACAGCTCATATATGTCCCCACCGAGGGGCTCGAGCCTACCCTGATACCAGGGTGAATAGGCCTTAGTCGACCACACTGGCCCAGTGCGGGTTGGTCAACTTCACACACGACCTTTGAATTTCTTCGCAGGTGTGTGCAGGTTTCCTCACGATGTTTTCCTTCACCGTAAGAGCGTCGAATAAACGTACATATGAATTCGAAAATCGAAAACACATTGGTACGTGCCGGGGTTTGAACCCGCGAACTTCGGAATGGAAGTCAACGGGCCTAGCCATTAGCATATTTTCTCAATATTTTGAGCGAACTATTTTTTTGTATTATTTGAGTAGCATTAGTAATACATTAACGACCAGCTAGTTTCTTAATCCGTTCTATATCACTACATAGTATAAAATAAAGTCGCTTTCTCCGTCCCTATGTCCCTATGTCCCTATGTCCCTCCCTTTGTACGCTTAAATCTTTAAAACTACGCAACGGATTTTGATGCGGTTTTTTTTAATAGATAGAGTGATTCAAGAGAAAGGTTTATATGTATAATACATGCATAATATACTGAAGGATAACCCACAATAACCATTTTCCCGTGCGGAGCCGGGGCGGGTCGCTAGTTTTTCATAAAATAAATTAAAAACCTCAAATATAAATGGACTTCGAATTCCCACCATACGGACGCCCAAATCAGTTAAGCGAATTTCGTCTTTATTCGCGCGGGTGAATTGAGTTTGAGTTTTCAAGTAGGACCTGACCTTGCCTTAATCCTATTGCGTACATACCTCAGAATGAATTATCTTCAATTTGGTGTCACCAGAGAAAGTTCGCAAAATTGTCTGCAGAAGCGACTGACAAAAACAATGTTACTCGTAATGCAATTATCCCTTATAAGGAACAAACTACCTAACTGACCACTGTAACCGCCTACGGACGTCAAGATTTTGCCAATTTTAGATGTTAATCAGTAGAAAATGACAAGGAATCGACGGTTTTTCTTTGACCTACAGCTAAGAGAAGAAAAATCGAAGCCCTCACTGCGAGAAGATATTATAAAGAGGAAAAATTTGTATTTTTGTGTGTGTATATTTGTAACGAATAAACTCAAAAACTGCTGTGCCGATTCCAAAAAATCTTTCACCATTAGAAAGCTACATTCACCCTGAGTAACATAGGCTACCTTTTACCGCGGGAAAATGCCTCATTCCCACGGGAAAAATTGTTAACGCGGGCGGAGCCGCGACGGAAAGCTATCAATTAACTTGGAAGTCCATTTCCTCGTTTAATTGACGAGGTAAATATTCGACTGGATAGCTGCCAAGGGCTCTATAAGGGTAGGTACTTAGATAGGCTAGGTATATTATTAACAAATTAGTGAGTGTTGCATAGATAAATGGGGACGTAATTAACTGTTAACACGCACATAGATCAATTGGAATTTCAATTTCTAGCGGACTCAAGTTTGTACATTAACAATCGGCACAAATTAATTTACGGACAGTCAAAACTTTTATAATTAATTAGTATGGTACAGAAGCCAGCACATGCGGTTGGACATTCGCACTACGAAATTCACCCCTATCGATACGGAACGGGCGCTCTTAGGGCGATTGTGCACTACAAGGAATTTTACTGTCCGGCAGTCCGATTTTTTACGGTCCGATATGGCACGCCATGTAATGTATATACTAGTTTGTGCACTATACGTAATTTTACCGTCCGACATTTACTTTCCCCCATTCCGGAACCGGAATAATTTCTGGAGTAATTTCGCGTGGGTGGCGTGTAGTTTCAAAGACAGAGCTACCCGAAACTGAGGCGTATCATCCGAGTAAAGACGGACAAGTGCACAAGCCAATCATCCGTTTTTTTCATGCCACTTCGGACCGTAAAAAATCGGATGTTCGGACAGTAAAATTCCTTGTAGTGCACAATCGCCCTTCAGGTCAACATGTCCAGCCTACTGTACTATAGTTGAGAGAATACATAACAGGTTTTACTCTCGCATTCAGCATAATAATGAAAGTTGGCATCACTCGCATTGCTATACCCGAGTTGGCAACCCAGAGAAAGCTACATTGGAATGACAGGATGAATCTGGCGGGGCCAGTCCCCGTTTGGGCTTTAACGGATCCTGGTTGGGACCGCTTTCATCTGACCCCACATTGTGCGACCTCGGATGGGCTAAGTTTGTACTTATAACAAGTTCATAATAAAAAAAATACAGCGTGTTTAACTGGTTGTTTATCCGCAACATAGTGGTAGTACTCATGAAACTGAACAATTTTCCCTAAGGAACATACAAAATAGAAAAGATAATGTAAAATGAGTCTGTTTCATAAAAATCCGGACAAAAGTTCAATGACCACCTTCTTTTTTTTATAGTTATTAAAAACTAGCGACCCGCCCCGGCTCCGCACGGGAAAATGGTTATTGTGGGTTATCCTTCAGTATATTATGCATGTATTATACATATAAACCTTCCTCTTGAATCACTCTATCTATTAAAAAAAATCCGTTGCGTAGTTTTAAAGATTAAAGCGTACAAAGGGAGGGACATAGGGACAGAGAAAGCGACTTTATTTTATACTATGTAGTGATAATGTAACGCCAAAATATGGTAAGGTCACACGCTCGCCCCGCCTTTTCTAGGTTTTATTGTATCGTTTGAAAATAAAAAGCGGCCAAGTGCGAGTCGGACTCGCCCATGAAGGGTTCAGTAGCAGCAAGTAACATAATATAAACGTTGTTGTAGTTCGTTTTAAGTTTTACAACGCGTTATTAGTTATTACTAACGCGGGTGGAACCGCGGCGGAAAGTTAGTGTCTATAGTAATTCCCGCGGTAAAAGGTAGCCTATGTTACTCAGGATAAATGTAGCTTTCTAATGGGGAAAGAATTTTTGAAATCGGCGTAGTAGTTTTTGAGTTTCTTCATTACAAACATACACACACACATACACACACAATATACAAATCTTTCCTCTTTATAATATTATTAGTACCTTTGATTGAAGTATATGTTTACCCATTTAATCTGATAAGAATGTTTTCAAAATACTATCAACTCCTCGGTTACAATAAATTCAGCTTAGCGAAAGTCTATGTCAGCGCTAAAGCCTTAAAGGTCACGCCGTAACCTCACGAAGGAATACACCGTTATAAGGTTATCAAGATATTGTGGAATGTTGCCTCATTAAAGGCTTATTTACGCTTATTATCGAACAGTTGGCATAAATAAGTTAATTTTTATTTTCGTTCCCGAGAACAGTTGAATAATATATCTACATTCAGTTTAAATAGTTCAAACTTCTCAACAACAGATGGCGCTATAGCTTTTTCAAATGAGCTAACAATGTTAAATGTCTTTGAAATAAATGTGTTGGGAGGGCATTCGGAATTTAAGCTTTAAATAATTAACGAATCCAGTGTAATAAGCCAGTCTTTTATTAGGCGTGGTTTTATAGGCATTAGGTAGTTAAAGCATACACAACTAGTTCTGAGATTAAATTTTTGAAAGAGTATCCGTGAATACTCTTATTATAGTTCAAAATTGAATATCAAGAGTGTATAATCGTTTACGTCATATTCAAATCGAATAACATTATGACAGCCTAGCAAGGCATAGTTGGTAGTAAGCCTGTCTTTGAAGCGCTGGGTCGCGGCTTCGTACCCCGCCCAAGGTACACTATCTGATGAGTATTTTTTACCGATCAGCCTTTTAATATCAGATGTCTGATAACCATAGTACATCTGATACACTTTGTGCCGTTCTTATGTTCGTTGTACAAGAGATAGAAGAAAATCAAATTACTCGTAAGATTTACAAAAAAGCCCAATATGTTTATTATTTTAAAGAAATCAGCTTGACCTGCTCTCCTCTGTACCAGGGCGGTACGAATACGTACAAAAGGCGACACCGTTGTGTTTTGTACACAGCTTAACTCGCTTACACGGTTTGTAGATTATTTACTTGACTTGTGGCTTCTGTTCTAATATCATCATCATCATTATCATAGATAGCCCAACAATATGAAACTAACCGATCATTGTTTTTAAAGGTTTTTATCCAACAAAAGTTCTTCAGTAATAAGATATCTGTTGAAAAGGAGGTATTTACCTAATCGCCACGCTTGGGGTTCCACCCCAGTTATTACAATAAATAATAGTTATACAAGTTAACGCACGCCACCTCGTAAAACACTCATTGCTTTTGCTGCGCTAAATTCGAATAATAAAAACAATATTTTAGATTCTTGGATCTTGGAAATATTTTAGTACCAAAAAACATCAACAGATGGCACTCTCAGTATTTCAAACGCGGTATCAATTTGTCTTCTGTTAATAATAAAATTCTTTAGCGTTCAACCTCTTTCTTAACACCAGTGTATTTACCAGTAATTTACCTTCTAATTTTAGTTAGACGTAAGTTAGTTAAGTATCTACACAACCGAGATTTTGAGATTGAAGAAATTTTTGCAAAGAGTATTCTTTACTGAACACTCTTATTAGCTACTTACATGAAGACACGCTCATTCTCTTAACGAGGTGAGCAGAGTCGGGTCCCACTGAGTGTAAATGAAAGCTTTAATTTGCCATTTATTGTTGTTTGGGGTTTTATTACTCATCAATGTCTATTTTATGGTGTACTCTCGTGCCCGTACTGTGCGAGATCTTTCACACACATAATAGGCTTCATACGTACGAACACTTACAATTACAAAACAAAATACACAGTATTTTATTCCTTAGTCAAAGTCTTATGATAATTATCACCACTTAATTTTCCGTCATTTGGCGTCATCCGCCTTTGTAAATTTTCCTGCGGTAATACTAGGTCTCAGGATCCTACAAAATTTAATCTCTTTTTTTTTTGACATCTCACACACGGCTGTCTGACCCCAAACTAGGCACAGCCTGTACTATGGGTGTCAGACAGCTGATATACATACATATATAAATATACAACATACAGACACAAGGCAAACACAAGTGCTCATTACACGAATGTTTGCCCTGGGCGGGATTCGAACCCGCGACCTTGTGTTTCGTAAGCAGACGTACTACTAACTAGGCTACGAGGCCGTCAAACCTAAATACGTTGTTTAGTTTTAGGCATAAAAGAAAGATAATTAAATAAACACAATGTCATTTTCGCATTATTAATATAAGTGTGGATTATTTTGAAGCCGTGTGGATATCGACCTGCTTTCCTTTTCTATGGGTGAAGTTCGAACTTCGAAGTAGTAAAGGTACAGTAGCCAGCACATGCGGCTGTACATCTTAAACTCGAGAGCGCCCGTATTCCGTAGCAGTAGGGGTGAATTTCCAACTGCATGTGCTGGTTACTGTACCAGTAGGCTTACAAGTTGACAGAACTACTATGGCTCTAATGTCACTATGTCGCGTTTGTCATCTTCTCGAGCCTGTCGCTTCTTACGTAGTGAGCCTACTGCATAAACTATTACACTATTATCCCCAACCCACCTGCAATGCGTGGGCGTTATGTACATTATATTTCTTTTTTTTTCACTATAGTTGACTATAGTGTACTAGGCAATTATTATAAAACTGGAGTAAACCTGTGTAAGTAAGTAGTAAAATAATAATATTGATGGAGGGTAGATGGATCAGTTTATTATAAATTGTTAGTGAGTTTAGGATAGTTACCTACCTTCAATTATATTTTAGGATGAACATAACATCACATTGTAGAATAGAATAGAATAGAATAGTAATATTTATCGTTATACGACCTAACAAGGATCGAAATGAGCGTATCTTCAGGCGCTGCACGCTATAAAAGATACTAAAAATATAGCGAACAACACGCAAGGTGTTACTTTACAGGCCAGGTTCATTAAGACCCTAGTACGAATCAACTTGTAAATTGCAGCTCCATAGGTACTCAAACCTTATAAAAATAATACAGATAATTCGACAACAGATGTCGCTGTCAGTTTTTAAAACGCGGTGACTCTATTTGTTTTTCATAGAATAAAAATGTTGTATAAACTATTTCTCTTTACTCACGCATCGGTTACACCACACTTAGTACTTAATTTAAACCAGTGTAATATGTAATATACTTAGTTTAAGTTTAGTATAAGCAGTTGTGTACACGTCTTAGACGTAGTATGATCACACTTTACAATTTTTAGATGAGTATTTCTATAAAATAGAATGCTCAGTTGACCAAAAACTACTTAAAGTGCTGAGAGTGTTGTGTTAGCAGCTCATATTATGAGGGGCTCG
>CAOKYR010000306.1:0-24969 GCA_948473455.1 Teleiodes luculella | reverse complement strand
TTAAGTAAAGATTTAAGTTTTACAATGAAAATAATAAGAAAGCAGGTTATTATTTATTTTGGCAGCGTTACTTTATCTGAAACCAAACAACAGACTTTTTGTATTTCTATATAATTAACGTTTTTATGCCTGTATGCTAGTTTTTTTTTAAATTTTTATTTTACAAACTGTGTTTTATCAATATCTGTCCCTAAACAAACAAGTTAACCGCTTTCTTGGATTTTTGACAATTTTGACATAGCATTCGGTGTTTCTAGTCAAAATAGTGTAACAAACCAAGCTTCATCAAAATCTGTCCATAAACATAAAAATATACATGTGGCGCCCCCAGAGCAAGATTTTTATTTAAGACTTGTCAAAGAGACAAAAATTTTTTTTATAAATCACTTTTCGACATCAAATTCTAATAAAGTTATTAAGCTTTGCTCAAACCAAGGCCGCTCTAATTTATTTATTTATGAATTTAATTAAAGCCTGACCAAAGAAATATGACACCTGCTCTGGGGGCGCCACGGGTATATTTTTACGACTATGGCAACAATTTCCCTTATTAAATTTGTTCCTCTGAAATTCCGCAATATGGCGAGAAGTCATATTTCTTTGGTCAGGCTTTAATTATTACATTTATGAAATAACATGTCCGCAAAAGGACGACTTCGTTGTCACCCTAGCTCATTTCCATACAAAGTTAAATTTCGAATTATATCGTAAATACTGCACCGATTGGTTTCAGATAAATCTAGAACCTCAGTGACGGAAGTTCTCTTTGCTATGAATAGCTTTACAACCTAATTAAGGCAAAATTCAGCTAATGTGACGGTATCAAACATGGGCCACACGGAATGACGGTTCGAAATCTTGTTTCTGCTTTTTCTAATTATATGTTGTTACGAGAGTGGATTTCAAATGTTGGGTCCCGTCACGTATCATACGTGACGGTGCTAGTATAGTTAATCTGTCTCCAAATGGTATATTTGTCGAAATATTGACAAATGAAAACTGATCCACAGGATTCTGTGTGGATCATGTTTAAAAAAGAATTTAATGAAATCCTTTGTGTTTTGTATGTTGTTCGAGTGCTAGATATTATTTATTGCTGCGTCACTGTGCAACATTACAGTCAAATTGAACTTTATTTGCCTAGTTTTTGATTTTTCCAGCATCCAAAATCAGAAGCGTCATTTCGTGTGCACCATGTTCAAATGCCAATCATTCTTACAAAGTAGCGTCACTTATGGTTTAGATATGAAAATAAGAAATGTTTTTTGCGTGTAAATAAAATATACTCAGTATATTTATACTCCAAAGTAAACTCAATAACAATCAATTAAACGTCGATGAAAAGCGATTAAAATATTTAACTTACGCAGCACAAGAGCGGCCATAGGGGCTGAAAGTTAAAACAGGAAGTGGCGCCACACAGTGGCCAACATGCAGAACTAATCACATAGTGTTACCATTATAAATAAATATTATAAGGGGTGAACTCACACAAATCGATTTCTTAATACGTGGTACAACTAGCTTTTGTGTTTATACTTCAGCATTTGATTTTAGTCGGCCGCACTATTTTTTTATTTATGAATTTAATTACTTAATTTATGAAATAACATGTCCGCAAAAGGATGACTTCGTTGTCACCCTAGCTCATTTCCATACAAATTTTAATTTAGAATTATATCGTAAATACTGCACCGATTGGTTTCAGATAAATCTAGAACCTCAGTGACGGAAGTTTTCTTTGCTATGAATAGCTTTACAACCTAATTAAGGCAAAATTCAGCTAATGTGACGGTATCAAACATGGGCCACAGGAAATGACGGTTCGAAATCTTGTTTCTGCTTTTTCTAATTATATGTTGTTACGAGAGTGGATTTCAGATGTTGGGTACCGTCACGTATCATATGTGACGGTGCTAGTATAGTTAATCTGTCTCCAAATGGTATATTTGTCGAAATATTGACAAATGAAAACTGATCCACAGGATTCTGTGTGGATCATGTTTAAAAAAGAATTTCATGAAATCCTTTGTGTTTCGTATGTTGTTCGAGTGCTAGATATTATTTATTGCTGCGTCACTGTGCAACATTACAGTCAAATTGAACTTTATTTGCCTAGTTTTTGATTTTTCCAGCATCCAAAATCAGAAGCGTCATTTCGTGTGCACCATGTTCAAATGCCAATCATTCTTACAAAGTAGCGTCACTTATGGTTTAGATATGAAAATAAGAAATGTTTTTTGCGTCACTGAAGGACTAATTAGTCTCCTTAATTAATTAACAAAGGGCCACATGACGTGATTGTAATAAATAAGTGGCAGATCATCTTCTTTGTCGCGTTTCGTTGTTGGATATTTTAAGACAGTTAATTAATCGTTTTGTAATTGCCATGCTCTCTAATTACTAAGGTAATAGATATTTAGTTGTAAAATAATACTTATGTATATTTTAAATTCAAAATGTTTATTTAAGAAGTAAGATCTTATTAAACCAATAAATACCAAGGACCAGACTGTCCATCGTTGGCCATTTTATTTGGTGCATCATTTCAAATATTTTCACAATAATGAAGTGTCTTGTGTATGTTGTATCACAGTTTATGTATTCATCAGGGTCGGAATAATGTTGGACCACATTGCTTTTTGATTACATACTTTTCAAATTACGCGATTGCGGAAGGAGCATTATGATTTTTGTGTACGTATGTAATACATACTATGTAAGTATGTATGTTGGACAATTTGTAATATATATGTATGTTTAGATATTGTGGTTTAGATGGATGCATTAACTTGAGACGTGGCATTAGATGCGAGTATATGAATATACGGTGAAGGAAAACATCATGAGGAAACCTGCACACACGTGCAAAGGTTGTGTGTGAAGTTGACCAACCAGCACTGGGCCAGCGTGATCGACTAAGGCCTATTCACCTGGGTAGGCTCGAGCCCCTCGGTGGGGAAATAATATGAGCTGTTAAAATAACATATGAATATCACAATTTAACGTAATTTCAATTTCTAATATGTTTCACGCAGTTGAATTTTTTTTTATTTGTAATTTAATTATTACAAGTATTCTTCTTCTTCCTGCCTCTTTCCCAAGTTTATTTGGGTCGGGCTTACTTGTGCATCTGCGCCCCATTATTGCCATTATTCTTCTGAGTAAAAGATAACAAAATACATTTTAAATTTTCGTAACTCCCAGAATGTAATCGGATATCATTAATTTGAATACCGAATGGTGATTGATTAAAGTTATTGACTCGGATTCCCAATCAATCTTGTGAAACAATTCATCGGCACAGTTGGTCGGCATTAAAGGCTTCGCATTAATTTCCTGAACATGAATCGATCTTCTTCCACTATGCTATCACGATAATAAGTATGGAGGAAAGAAAAGTAACAAAATTATTATTATAAAACATAATTTAACTCGCGTTAATCAAAATTTGTCTTCTATCCAATGCTAGAAACGTTAATTCTCCATTTTAATACCGTCCCACTGAAATTATTTTCACGACATCATATTTTGAACAAAAATTATCTGCCATTAAAATTATGCTATAAGTACTAGACAGAAATGTTACAGTTTTGCTGTTTAAAAATAAACAGACAAGATTGGATCATTAAAAAAATATTTATATTTAAAAAAATCTTAAAGGCTTGCAAACAAAAGTAAATAGATTTTTTGAGTACGTACATTTTTGAGCTTAGTTTAAAATACTGATATCTGTGTAATATGAATTGTCTTTGATTTATGAAGTTACTCCCAAAGCACATTTCCTTCACCCTGCGTATAGCAATGATCCCTTCATTTAATTTACATAAAAGTGCAGTGTATTGTTCGGTTTTCTATGAAGGGCGATTATCCATAGTAAATAGTGTTCCCTAGAGGATTACGCATTGTGAGTATTCGGTCCACCCACCCACATGTAGGTCAATGTATTAGGGGGACATCGAACGATTTATCGGATAAGAAAGGAAGATTATTCCGGCTTTGAAGAATGGATGAATTGCGAACATTTTTGCTGGTGATCAATAAAATTGTGACCACCGGTTGCTCTATATCAATAAAATCCGTACATGTTTTGCTGATATGGTAAATATTAATCGGATATCGTTAGGAAGAGTTAAAAAAAACATAGTTAGTACTTGGCGATGATCTGTCGACAGTTTGAATCTTATTAATAGTTTTGAATAAAATTGTACATCATTAATTTTTAAATCAAAAACGCTTTTACGTGACGAAGGCCAAATTTATTAGCCATTCAGATGGGAAACTGTGACCATGATAAACTTATTATGGTTATGTATCTACTGCCCAACCGGCGACGTTGAGGCACAGCAACTAAGACAACGAAATATATATTTTTTTTAAACTTGACATAAAACTACTAACATCATTTACTTATCCAAGGATTGATTCAGAAGATCCGACCTTCCTTCCTTAGGATATAACACAATAGAAAAAAAAAACAATACATACATACAATCTATTCATAATAATAACACATTTTTTTAAAAAAGGAGCGCTAGCCTAGTAACGAAATCACAGTACAGCCAACAAACATTTATAACGTCCTATTTGATTCCCTGAACAGAAAACAACCTTTACCAGGGACTATGTATTCTGTGCCTTTACGGAGCGCATTTCCCCAGCTCGCGAATATCTGCACTGCACAGTACTTTAACACACAGTAGTCTTTTTGTGACAGACGACATCAGACGCATCTGAACTCCTCTGAATGACTTCCATTCATCGGGTCTCATTCCACTAATGGCACTGCCTTTTTAGCGTCCAAATAAATAACCGTCAAAGACCCCTCGTTTGAAGAGCAAGTGCTAATTAATTAGGAACTTCAATTATGAACACGGTCAAATTAATGATAGATTTGGAAAAATATGTTTCCTTACTTTTTTCAATAGTAAGATACATGTTATTTTTTATTACAAATATTTTTACGAGCTTAAGAGTGTGATGACTCTCATTACTAAACAATATAATGAGTAATATATTGATTCGCAGTAATCTAATAAAAGCTTAATTATGTTACTCAATTGAGTACCTCTACAAACTCAAATAAAAATCACTTCTTACTTATTTTGCAGATGGTAAGAATTTTCATTTAACAAAATAGCAATGTAAACTTATAAAAAAATCTAAATATTTTCGGGTAGCTTGTTAATTTTTACTGCTTATTTAAAGGGAATGCAAAAAATCCGTCATGCATTGTTGATTCCCCTGGAAAACGCCAATCGTATTTAGCAGGGGGCTCCCGAGATCTCGGATCGGCCTTCTCTATCAGCAGACATTGCTTTCACATGCCAAAGTAATTGAACATTCTGCTGGGCCTTAAAATATTTCTCAATAAGCTGGCAATAAGGCGGCTGATTACAGAGCTATATTTGGGTGGTTTTCAATAAATTATAATAATTGAAAAAAATATATAAAAATCTCAATTGATTGATTGACGTCATTGAAACTTGTTTATGAAAGCCCACATTGGTAACTGAATGTTATTAACCAATTTTATCCGTATCACTAAAATTCCAACGAAAAATTAATTGTGTTGACGAAACGAAATCACGATAGAATATTTTAAGAGGTGATGGTCGTGATTCACAAATTTGATGACAGAAAATAAGAATAAAAGTATGTTACTAAAAGACCTACTCGATAAATAAAGCATTAATTTATCAGATTATAACATAATAATAACGGATAGCTCCGCTAAGGTCCCCTTAAAAATACCAACTAAAATTAGTATCTTTTCAGAACGGTTGTTTACAATTTTTGAATTCTTATTGCGTCCCTGTATTTATAATCTCGCCCTCTTGTAACGTTTTTCCTTTGGCAAGTTGGTTGGTAATGAAAATTCGAGACGTCTCGTCGTGGATTTTCTCAGTTCTGTTGTCGGTCGAGAATCGAATTGCAACGGGCAGACGGATTTATTCTCGGAATAATGACGGAAGAATTAAAAAAATAAAACAGCATGTTGAATTATTAGGGAGGGAATTGTATTTTAATGTCTTGTTTTTTTTTTCAAAGTTAATAAAGCATAGTTCATTTAAAAAGGGTTTTTTGTCTAGTTATAATAACGCAAAGTCTTGGAATTTTAATAAAGAAATTGACCTTTTTTAGTTCTTTATGAGACAAGACCAGCTCAAATACCAAAACTGCTGTTTTTTAACACCACAGATATTCTACTATGTCCTGTAAAAATAAATAATATATGGGGACATCTCACACACGGCCATTTGACCCCAAACTAGGCAGAGCTTGTACTATGGGTGTCAGACAGCTGTGCCTATATAATTCATGGCCTATATTATATAAATATACGCAACATCTAGACAAAAGGCAAACACAAGTGCTCATCACACGATTGTTTGCGGGATTCGAACCCGCAATCCTGTGCTTCAAAGGCAGACGTAGTCGAAATAGGTAGTGGTAGTCCAAATAGGCTACGGAACCGTCAGATTAGATAGGACTTTGACGCTTGTCGCAAATTATTCTATGTATCTATCTACCACACAAATTCTATTCAAGCTGGCTAATAGGTATAAAAAAACCGGCCAAGTGCGAGTCGGACTCGCGCACCGAGGGTTCCGTACAAACCTGCAAGGTTTACAAAGTTCTTTCATTACGACAATCGAGTCATAACTATGGTAATCTTATTGCAAAATGAAATTCATAACATTACAATGGGGAAAGATGGAGGAGCATAAATTTAAGACAAAGATCTCTTTATCGTTTAAGTAACTAAGTACTAAGTAAGTATTTCAACTTGATAGCTCTACGCGTTCATGAGGAAAAAAGTAATAAGTTTATATTTATTAAAAAATATATATTTTGTAATGTAACTAAAAATTTAAGGTTTTCGGAATTTTTCCTTTATGTGTGCTATAAAACGTTGCTTCATGCCAAATTTCAAGATTCTAGGTCGACTGGAAGTACCCTTTAGGTTTTGATTCCCTTGCGAGTACTTGCGAGTTTCAAAATATGCAGCTTAAATTGCTGTTTCTTTTGATTGCGTTGACATAGAAGTTTGATTTTGTTACAGCTTAAAGGTATTATAGACCTGAGTATTTGGTATGAATTTCAATTTAATACCTCTACGCGTTTATGAGGAAATGGGTAGTAAGGTTAAAATTATTAAAAAAATATATATTATGTGATGTAACTAAAAATGTATGGATTTCGTAATTTTTCCTTTATCTATGCTATAAGACGTTGCTTCGTACCAAATTTCAAGATTCTGAGTTCACGGGAAGCACCCTGTAGGTTTTGATTCCCTTGCAAGTGTCGAAAATTTGCGGCATAAACGGCTGTATCTTTTGATTGCGTTGGCTTAGAAGTTTGATTTTTTCACAGCTTCAAGGGACAGTAGACCTGAGTAATTGATATAAATTTCGGCTTCATACCTCCACGCGTTCCTGAGAAAAAGGGTCTTGACAGACGGACAGACGGACAACAAAGTGATCCTATAAGGGTTCCGTTTTTTCCTTTTGAGGTACGGAACCCTAAAAAGTAATAACTACAACTCTCTGCTTTAAAATTGAATAATATATATTTTATGATTATATATGATTATGGTCTTAATCAAAAACTAATACTTACATTTAAAAAAATATTAGGTCCCCCTCTGGCTTTTATCTGGCTTGAACTGAAGATATTTTATGGAGGCTTTAGGTTCGGGATTTTCTGGTAGCGAGGTGGCATGCATGGATAGCGGTCGTCATGAATGTTTTATAAGCCCAGATCAATGGCCTCTCGATCGGCTACCAGAGGATGTACGTCATCGCCTAGTGTTGAGAGGATCCGTCAACTAAGCTTCCTACGTCCACCTTTTAGTTATTAACCGACGAAAATTGGAGGAGGTTCAAGTCGACGCGTATATTTTTTTATATTTGACCACGAATAACTTTTTAGGGAGTATTCCGTTTTGATTATTTTATTGAAATTTTTTGAATTTGTTACAATATAAATTTGAAAAAAAAGAATTAAACCAAGGGTAAGAAAACAGAGGTTGACTAAATGTAGATTTTCCCGTAGGAACTATGTATTTTCCCGAGCCTACGTCCTTCCTATAGGTTTTATTCTATCTTTGTTTTAAGTTTCTTCAAAATCTGCCCAGTGGTTCATAGGTAAAAGCGGTACAAACAGACAGACAGAGAGAGTTTTTTGCTTTTCATGTCTTATAAATGTATTCGAATGAAAATATCGGTCCTTTTTTTATTTTTATTGACCCATGCTTATGTCGAAAAGGTAATCAAACTTCATCGGACTTGAGTTGAGCGAAAGGCTCTTTTTGAGGTTTTTTTTTCATGGAACGTTTGCCTTGTTTGTTTTTCCTAAAAAATAAAAAGACAAAAATAGATGATAAATACAGTTATGAAGGTAGATGACAAAATTATGCGGATTGAAATAAAATACTTATGGCAATGTTAATTTGGTAACCATTGTCTCCTAAAAAGTATTGTAAATTATAACTATGTAGTAAAATAAATACACACTAAATTGTCAAATAAATTTATAACGACAGGATAAGTCAATCAATCAATCTTCTACATAATATTAGCACAAAATTGTTATCCAACTCACATTTATTATCCTCAAAGTAGAATTACACCATAAAACAAACTAAATGAGTCAAACGAAAACAACCGTATTATCCTGTCGACGGTTCCCAGTAAAAGTTAAAGCGAATCTCGTAAAAGCACGTTACCGCGTCGTCCCAATAAAAGATTCACTCGGCTCCTGTGGGATGTCGTTCCGGCTGCTTTCCACTCACTTGCTCCTCTCCCGACTCCCGTCTGATGACGTCAGATGTCCTGGAAAAACGAGCGTGGAAGATAAGTTCTATTTGCTCTACTTTTTGAAAAATTTACTTACAATACAAGGCTGATTTTAACGGCCCCGTAGCGTAGTTGGCAATGCGTTTTCTTTCAAAGAACAAGGTCGCGGGTTCGTCCTGCCCAGGGCAAATATTTGTGTGATGAGCATTTGCGTTTGCCTTGTATCTAGTAGATGTTGTATATTTACAAAAGTATATATTTCTCCAGTATATATGTATGTATATCAGCTGTCTTGCACCATAGTACAGACTCTGCCTGGTTTAAAGTCAGCCCCTCTAATATGCCCGGTCCACGAGTGACAGACATAATTTTGTCGTGCTTCATCTTATCCTATTGGAGGATATTTCAATATGGCGGGTTTTTTGACACTTAAAATGTGCAACAAACTTTTGTCATAGCACTGCATGTTACGGGGGCAGATGGCCGCCTGTGAAATATGTTTATCACACGAATGTTTGCTCTGGGTGGTATTCGAACTTGCGACACTGTGCTTTAAAGGAAGACATCTACCAACTAGGCTACGGGGCCGTCAAAATTATCATAATTTCGTAACAATAAAAATCATTGTTAATTTTAGGCAGATAATGTTGCAAACTCAAGTATTCTAACTTCATAAATCAAAAGGTCGGCGTAACTCGATCTCTGCCTCGTTTGCGTTTTCAGGAACTTGCAATATCCTTTATATCTCGACTTGTGAAATAAACACTTTATGATTGATCGCTCGTCTCGTCTCCTGCCTATCCTAGTCACCAAGCTAACAGGTCTCAGGAAATTTCTAAAGAGTTAAGAAATTTAAGCAGATATGCCAACAGAATATAGCATGGTTAACCGTTCAATCATGAAAGAATAATCGCTGCTATCAAAGTCAGTCGGCATCATATCAACTTTATCATCATCTTAAAATACATTTTTTCGAGACAAAATTTCAAAATTACGTTTTTACTAAACGACTTCGATCAATTTACTTTGATTAAAATATACTTTAAACATTTTCCTTTAATTTTATTTGTGATTGTTTTAAGATAGATTGAAATAAAATAAATAGCTCAAAAAACAGTCAAATTTCATTTTTAGCCTTTTTTCAAACGCAACTATTTAGTATAATTTATATACCTGACGATTCAGGGTACCCTGATTTCGTACTTTTTCAAAGCATCCCTCGATAGTTCAAAAATAAAGTACTGAAATTGTATATTTTATTCCACGAGCCATTATAACTCCTTTTCTGTAATCTGTGGAAAATCCTGGAGTATTCGTGGAGCGATCGAAGCCCGTTCGAGACCCGGACTTCCCCCCATCCGATAATGGCGGCGGATGTATAAAATATTCAACGTTTCAACCTTATTTATGAGCATCGCTCGGTGAGCTTACAGACAAAAACCCGGTTTTGTTTGAGCTGTTGTTGAATTGTTTTGCTTGCGTTAGCGAGGTGAAGTAGAATAATAAACGATACGTCTGAAACGAGCTTTTACGGCTACAATAATATCTGTTATGTTTTAATTTGTGTAAATTGTTATTTAAGAACAAAATAGCGATGGAGAGGGCTATGCTAGGAGTTTCCTTGCGTGATCGAACAGTCACCGACATAACCCGGAGAATCGCTAAACTTAAGTGGCAATGGGCTGGGCACATTGCGCGTAGAACCGACGGCCGTTGGGGCAGAAAGGTTATTGAGGCAGCCGCGCGCCGGAAGACGTAGTGTGGGCGGAGGCTTTTTACCTCGTGACGTTAAGTTTTGCCTCGTGATAACTAATTATCTGTTGAAACTATCCTTGCAAATATTTATGTGATATTAATAGTACTTAAAATACGTATATTGTGTACGTACTAGCAGCTCGAATATTTAATAGAGTGTATGTGGGCATGAAACAATACCAAGTTACAGCAATTAAACTCCCCTACGCGATGATTAGTTCACAGCAATAATAGCTTCGGTTGTTTTGTAGCAAAGCTTTCTATGAAAGGTTCAGTGCAACGCTATCATCAAAGTTTATTGAAGAAGTTTACTAGAGAAACGTATTATTCCGTTCAGCAGTTTGTTTCACTTTACTTCAGAATAGATTAAAGTTACTGCACATTCAAAATAAGAACTTGAATTTCAATTATTTATAAATAATAGTTTTTTTTACTACTAAAAAGTTAAACATATGTCGAACGCGTGTCATAATTTTTCATACAGGATATTTTTTGTAATCAGTCCTCGGGCGACGTAAGAAGCTAAAAATGTTTGCTGAATGTCTTGGTTTGGCTCTCGTTTCAAATAAATTAAAAAGTCTAATCAGTCATAAATAATTTTACAAGCTGTCAAAGAAGCACTACGATATTAGTTTGAATAGAACATTTCCCTCCTCGAAAGATTTTCCACAGATAGACGCTCACGTTATAAAGTTTGTCGTAAATATTCCACTTTAGGAATTGTTTTTCACCAGAAAATCCAAGTACAGTTTATTTTCAGTATCTAAAAAATAATTTTACCGGAAAATAAAAAGTCGTGTGAATTTGGAAACGGGCTGCCGCTTCTCTTAATTACTCTGTAACCTAGCTTCCCAAATTAAATGAGTTGGGAACTACTTAGCCTCGGTTTCAGATAATTAAGTCACTTAAGTAGCTTTTTAATACTCAAGCAAATTTCTTTACTTTTTAATATTATTTTTAAGCTAACTAGGCTCTGGAAGATAGTCTAGATAGTCCTTGCTAATCGAGCGTAATTATGTAACTTACTGTACGTACACTTATCTGATCTGTAATTAAGTAATTTTGTATTTGTGAAAATGTGACAATATTAAATTCAGATTTGGAATGAATCTACTGTAATTTTTTTTTACTTTTTAAATATCATTCGGCTACAGTGGTATGAAAGTTCTAGATTGGCGTTCGTGCATTGGAATAACAGCGTAGACAGACCCTACTAGACTAACATCATACGAAGTTGCTGAATGCAGCGTATTGTAGATCTTTGAAGAATGTCACTGTCCAGCCTTCACAGCACAGGGTCGCGGGGTCGAATCCCATCCAAGACAAACATTTATGTGATGAAATTTCGGTTATCCTTGTGTGTAGATGTTTTATATTTATATAAGTATTTATTTATCTATGTATTGAGCTTTTTGACATGTCCCTCTACATATTAATATAGGTAAGTATTTTTGTATAGATTGTAATGTAGCTTTCCTAGGGGTAGGCTAACACTATATTAATTTATGCCTTAGAGGAAGGCCGACCCATAGACGAGGGGGAGTTTGTGAGGAAAACAGCAATTCAATACAACTTACACAATTTATTTGTTCATAACTTAAATAACATTCAATTCAGGTAAAGAGACGCAATTAAAACTATTTAAAACTATTATACACATACGCTTAGGTACTATCGTAGTTGAGGTTAACGGGAAGAAGCGAACCTACCGCGATCGTAGCCAGCCGGCAAGGGTACGTTGCTGAAACTAGATCGGGATAGGGCGCGAGACAAAAGCTTATTTATACTAGAGCTATACGGCGGGAGAGCGTGGCTAAGCGGAGACAGGTAATAATGAAAGCAGTGCGCGGGTATGGACTCTATGAGGCCACTAGTGGGCAAAGCTATAGACGAACGTAGGCACGGACGCGGTGGCGGGCGGCAAGGCAAATATAGTACACGGTGAATCAGTTTATGACAGGTAAATAGAGTGAGCCGGGTTAGTACTCATGTGGCTAAATAGCATCTAATGTTAGCGCCTGTTTTATAGGCTAGCGAAACGGGTTCGATGTGGCACCAAGCTCTACGTGCGTCGGGATACGCACTCTTACAAACGGAACGCGATACAGGCTTATCACAATTCCCGGGTAGACAGTGCAGTGAACTCACTAGACCCTATCTCATCCCTACATTCGAACGGCAAACTAAGTCGTGCTGTGCAGCTCACATAAATGAGGCAACTGGCAAGTTTCCCTACGACAAGTTAATCGTATCCCTCCGGGGAGGTCTACGTTTGCAAACCTACTGCGACCACTCCTCATTAAAGGGGTCAAGCTCTGGGTCCCTATCGCAAGCCCACAGACGGTGAGCTGCCTTTCACAAGCTCCTATGCAGCTGCCAAGTGAATTGACACTGCGCTGGGTCCCTACTGCAAACCCAGTAACCGCCCTCTGAAGGAATGACGGCTACTCAAACGCGGGACACCATTTACTGGTGAATCATCAAATCAGCCGAGGTACCAAGTCAGGGTGGCTACCCTTCAATCACAATAATCAATAGCGGAGTCGAATATCTAAAGAAGGTCCGTAAGTGGCTTCTGGTTAGACCCGAAACCACAACGGTAAATCATCATATCAGGCCGGATTGTAAACCCTACCTAAATTGCCTAGGTAGCTAACTGCACGTCTGTCCAGGGAGCGCCGGGTTAATAAACCACCCGGAGGGTAAGAGAACGGTCGCGGGCACCAATCTCTCCCTTACCTTGCAAATCCCAAAAACACTGCAATCCAAATCACTGTAATCCAATATTGGGTCAGGCAATTAGGCCACACACTATTTACGTGACACACGCGGCGATTCTACTAAACTGGTAATCTAACGGGAGTCAGGATGCTCCTCCTATAGAGCGGGCTGGAGTATTTAGCGGTCGCGGTGCCGGCCCGTTGTGAACTGAAGTCCTGCGGGTCGCGCAGAGCCTTTTATGCACGCGCCATCCCTGCCGCCCGCTCCGCTCCGTCGCGTGCGCAGGTCCACTGCTGGGCGGGGCTAGCCGTTGAAGACGTATGGCTACGTCACACTCTCCCCCGGGTTTGCGAGATTTTTCCTGAAAGGAAAAATCACCTGCATTAGAAGTGGTTACACACCAATATGGCCTACCTAACCTCATATTTAGTGCATTATAATTTTCTTCAAAAGACAGGAAATAAGAAAGAAATCATATTTAGGTATTGTTATACAAAAATATAGTTTATATGGAACAACTAATTCTATTTACTGGGCTTCAATTTTACTGGTACTGGTATAGAAAGAAACACTAAATTGTTCTCATATTATACTATTCAAAGCACACTCACTTATCTCTATTGTAAGTTTTCACTAAAATTAAAATTAATTCTTTTTCTAAACTGCCTGGTTATGTCCTACAAGTAACCTCTAATTACCTACATCATAATCAAATAATAAAAAAAATGAAATAAAAATTTTCTAATTCTTTACCACCACCTTTTTTTTATTCATACCTACTATATCAAAAAAAAAAAAAAAATTACTTTCAGGTAACTGGGATTATTATTTTATTCTACTCTGTTACTGGATGCTTATAGCTTTAAAATTTACAACCTGAGCAGAGTCTTGATATTACAATAATAATAAAGTAATTAAAATTAACTAGCGGCCTGGTGGTTTCATAGAAAAGCAATTATAATTACTTTGACGGACCTGGCTGTTATTGATAACTAAGTTAATATTTTGAACGGGCCTGGAGATTCAAACAAATGGTAAATTGTGATTTAGTAAGGGATAACGGACTAGACCTAACTATGAACTTAACTTAAGTTTGACGGGTTTCCTCCCGCTGGCTGGATTCTTGCTACCGCGCCTCTTCTGGGTCTTGCTAGCGAAGTCGTCTGGACTGCGTGGCTGGCTGCAACGTCCCTGTGGTCCATGTCTGGGACCACCAGGACCTCTGGTTCGCCGCTGGTTCACGCGCCAACCCACATTGTGGCTGTCGTGACTGCGGCCGCATTGTTGTGGCTGTCTGTAGCCACTCAGGTTCTGGTGTATTACGGTCCAGCACTGTCCCTTCCATTGGTGTCGCCGTAAGGAGTACTGCGCATGCTACTGCGCACACGCCGTTCTGGTTTTCCTTCTGGATATTTCTTCTATAATTCGATTTTTAAACGTAACCTCCTTGTTTGTTTTCTTTTTGTGTTTTTTTTTCTGTATTCCGGATTTGAGGTAGGCAAAAATCTCCTTCACGTACAGCCTTCTGCTAGTACGTCGTTCTAGTTCTCATCGTGATTTTCTCTCGTTTTTCCGTCGTGTGTCAGTGTGTGCCTTTCCTATGCCTTAACATAACCCGGCTCTTATAATACTAAGTATGTTTTCCGTTTTTCATCAGATTATTACATAGTTAATGCCTTCGCGCGTTTAGCCTGACATTAACTTAGGCTGCCCGTGTTATTGCCTGCCGCCTTTTCTCTAGCCGGCCTCACGCTCAAGAAAGAAAAATAAAGCACTTAAGCTTAAAAGCGGGAGTTTTGAATAAGATGTAATGGACCCCTACCTACACAAAATCTTTTCTTTAAATATTTACATAATTATTTATTATGATTTTCTTTTTTTTTTGTTTAATAATAAACCTGTAAATTATTTTGGTGTGCAGTAAACTGCCTATTGTCATTATACCCTTGGAGCAAGTATATGAAACGGGATTTCTTCCCTACCACTTGGAGCGGTCCTATGTATCTCGTCACATAACTTTTATGACGACTTCCATTTGATGTAGGCTGTACAAAATAGCGTTTGGTTACTATATCGCCTATTTTGTACTTGCTATTTATCCTGTGCCGCACAAAATAATCTTGTTCTGGTCGATCCGACTTGTGGTATCGGTATTTAGGTATTCGCTTGTTTTTCCGACTGGATTCTTTGTTTACTGTATTTCTCGGTACTGGCTTTATTTTAACTGGATCTGGTGTGTATGTTTTCTGAGATAAAACCTTTCTTTGTGGCTGTGTTGGCCCGGGCGTCGTATTACGCTGGATTCCAACATTTTTATTTCTTGGTTTTATTTCTCGTCTGACAGGTATCATTTCAATTCCTCCTACTGGATGAAATTGTAATTTTTCTGGTCTTCCTTCTCCACTAATTTGTTTGCTGGTAGATGGTACTGGTACGGTATTTTTCGTCTTTTCTTTCGGGCCGGATAACGCCTGATTGTTTTTTCCCTTCTTATTTTTATTCGACTTCGGACTTTTTGCTTGTTTTGTTTTGTCAGGCGTCGGCGGTTCTGTTTGTGTAGCGTCCCATAATTTTTGGAGACCGATTCGTTCAATGATGTCCATGCCCAAAATAGCCATCCTCGTTGTTGATAACACGAACATACGATGGCGCACGCGCTGCCCGACGACTTCCATCGTCAGCGGTACGCTCTTCGTCAGACGGACTTCCGTACCGTCTGCGAGGAAGATCTTCTTGTCGACATCTTGACTTGGCAGCGCGTGCTCGACGCACAGCCGGTATATACTTTCGTTAATATACGATGTCGTGGACCCCGTGTCAATCACGGCTTTGAAAGTCTCTCCTAGTACTTTCATGTTCACAAACCGCCGATTATCGTTCCTATCTGCTTGCGTCGTACAAGCGTTGTAAAAACCTTTGTCTTTCTCGTTTGACTTACAACAATTTTTACTTAGTATGCCTATTCTGCCACACATACTACAGAATATTATTTTTCTATTCTTACATTGTAAATAGCTGTGTCCCGGTTTTCCACAACTCCAGCAACATGTATCTTTGTTATAACTGCGAATATATTTTTGTTCACTCTGTCTCTGGTTGTTTTGTTCTGGTCTTCGTTCCTCGAACGTTTTATACTGGTGAGTGGTTACTTCTGGTGTACTTTGGTACCTGGATGGAAAATTTCTGTATTTTTCCTCTTTTATTATTTCGTAGTTGGAGCTTTGTTCAATTAATTCTGGTAATGACTCACAGTCGTGTGGTTTAATGTATAGCTTGTAATCTGGTGTCATATTTTCATAGACTCTTTCCAGCGTTTCCTGTCTGCCTAGTTTCCCATACCGTCTTATCAACGTTTGGATGTCGGTTAAGTACTCTATGAATCTTTCATTGTATCTTTGTTTTCTGGCTATTATTTTCTCAAGCAAAGATTTATCATAGCCACGGGGGTAAAAGTACATCCTGAATTCAGCTGTAAAGTGGGACCACTTAGACCAGTTCGCATGGTTATTTCGATGCCAAAGGCTAGCTCTACCTTTGAATAACCTGGGTAATAGGGGTAGTAATTTTTCTTCCCTTACTCCACATGCTCCCACTAACTCGTCTAATCTCTCTAGGAACTCTACTGGATCGTTGTGTGTATCAAACGACACATCCCAACTGTTTATTATACTATACAAGTTCGCTTCCTGGCCTTTTTCGGGTTTGACATCTCCCTTCGAGTCTGTCATTTTCTCTGGGTTCGACGACACCTGTTGTGACGTCACAGGAATAGCGTCCTGAAACTCTGTTTCAGACTCTTCGTCAGCCGACAAAACAGTCTCTAGTAATTTCTGTGATACCAGGCTATCCTCAAAGCACTCTATTTCTATCACTATCGAACGGCTTAGTTTATTTTTTAACTGGGCACAGGTAAATTCCTTATTTGTGGTAGAATCCCGGATAGGTAGGCCTCTTTGTGTGGCAAGTTCCTGAAGGTCCTTTTTCCTCAATCTATCTAAACGGGCAGGATCAGACATTAGTGTCTAATGCGGGCAGGGTAATACGTGCGCTCTTTGTACTAATTTTTCGTTTACGTTTTTTTTTAGCTTCCTACTCTATCCTGGACGTTTCCTCACAACTCGTCTGGGTTAAAATGTGGGTTTTTAAGTTGGGCGCCAAATGTAATGTAGCTTTCCTAGGGGTAGGCTAACACTATATTAATTTATGCCTTAGAGGAAGGCAGACCCATAGACGAGGGGGAGTTTGTGAGGAAAACAGCAGTGGTACAACTTATACAAGTATTTATTTCACTAAACTTAAATAACATTCAATTCAGGTAAAGAGACGCAATTAAAACTATTTAAAACTATTATACACATACGCTTAGGTACTATCGTAGTTGAGGTTAACGGGAAGAAGCGAACCTACCGCGATCGTAGCCAGCCGGCAAGGGTACGTTGCTGAAACTAGATCGGGATAGGGCGCGAGACAAAAGCTTATTTATACTAGAGCTATACGGCGGGAGAGCGTGGCTAAGCGGAGACAGGTAATAATGAAAGCAGTGCGCGGGTATGGACTCTATGAGGCCACTAGTGGGCAAAGCTATAGACGAACGTAGGCACGGACGCGGTGGCGGGCGGCAAGGCAAATATAGTACACGGTGAATCAGTTTATGACAGGTAAATAGAGTGAGCCGGGTTAGTACTCATGTGGCTAAATAGCATCTAATGTTAGCGCCTGTTTTATAGGCTAGCGAAACGGGTTCGATGTGGCACCAAGCTCTACGTGCGTCGGGATACGCACTCTTACAAACGGAACGCGATACAGGCTTATCACAATTCCCGGGTAGATAGTGCAGTGAACTCACTAGACCCTATCTCATCCCTACATTCGAACGGCAAACTAAGTCGTGCTGTGCAGCTCACATAAATGAGGCAACTGGCAAGTTTCCCTACGACAAGTTAATCGTATCCCTCCGGGGAGGTCTACGTTTGCAAACCTACTGCGACCACTCCTCATTAAAGGGGTCAAGCTCTGGGTCCCTATCGCAAGCCCACAGACGGTGAGCTGCCTTTCACAAGCTCCTATGCAGCTGCCAAGTGAATTGACACTGCGCTGGGTCCCTACTGCAAACCCAGTAACCGCCCTCTGAAGGAATGACGGCTACTCAAACGCGGGACACCATTTACTGGTGAATCATCAAATCAGCCGAGGTACCAAGTCAGGGTGGCTACCCTTCAATCACAATAATCAATAGCGGAGTCGAATATCTAAAGAAGGTCCGTAAGTGGCTTCTGGTTAGACCCGAAACCACAACGGTAAATCATCATATCAGGCCGGATTGTAAACCCTACCTAAATTGCCTAGGTAGCTAACTGCACGTCTGTCCAGGGAGCGCCGGGTTAATAAACCACCCGGAGGGTAAGAGAACGGTCGCGGGCACCAATCTCTCCCTTACCTTGCAAATCCCAAAAACACTGCAATCCAAATCACTGTAATCCAATATTGGGTCAGGCAATTAGGCCCCACACTATTTACGTGACACACGCGGCGATTCTACTAAACTGGTAATCTAACGGGAGTCAGGATGCTCCTCCTATAGAGCGGGCTGGAGTATTTAGCGGTCGCGGTGCCGGCCCGTTGTGAACTGAAGTCCTGCGGGTCGCGCAGAGCCTTTTATGCACGCGCCATCCCTGCCGCCCGCTCCGCTCCGTCGCGTGCGCAGGTCCACTGCTGGGCGGGGCTAGCCGTTGAAGACGTATGGCTACGTCACAAGATTATTATATTCAAAATTACCACTTTATTTAAATTTTCACTCCTACAAAATAAATACATCTACGTTTTGTACGATCTACCCGTCAAACTTATAAAGTTAAAAAGAAAAACATCAAAGTTAAGGTCATACTCAGAGTCAACTTCGATGACTGGAATCAATTTCTGGCGGATTAAAAATAAAAAGCGGCGGTGTCCAAGGGGAAAGTTTCCGAGATTAATTCTCTTGATAAAATTTCACGGTTCAAGAAATCCAACTACCGGTTGCGTGGGGCGATGAACGGCACTGATTACGTTCGTCTTACTGGCACCTAAGAATGTTCAGACTAGCCCTATGGAAATATAGTGATACTTGAGGCAATAAAATAACCGTTTTTACTTATTTATTTTTTATTGAACGAAATAAGATGATGTAAATGAATATAAAAATCTAATTCTCTCAGAGTTTTGTTGGTTTACAAATTTATATTGTTGTTTCAATTCTTTTGACGGACAATGTCCTAAACGGGAAACGAATGAATGAAATTCGGTTCAAAGCACAGGGCCTGTGTCTTTTTTTGGGCCAATTATTGTTTATTTCGTCGTTCATTTCATTCAACCACACACACTTACGTACATATTCTTAGGTAAAGTCAAACATAAAGATTAATAAAGAGTTCATCACCACCTAAAAACGTATGCCACTGAAGGGAAAAGTAAGGTGAAAGAATTAAATATTTTTTTTATATATAGAAAAATACAACTATTTTGCTATATTTTACTGTTTCTAGAAAATCACCACTTTATACTAGTTCTAAGTTGCATTATAATATTTTAATTAAACTTTATAATGTAGGAAATAAATTGTAAGTCTCTGATAGATCGATAACTCTATGTTCGTTACCGTAGTCGCTACGGCTGTGCTACGGGCTACGAACCGTAGCTGGCTGCTACGAGCCCCCTGAGAGGCTACGACGAGCTATGTTCAGCCTTCAGCTAAGCTTCTTATTATTTTCTATATCACTTACTCGGCTATTTCCTTACACTTCGCTACTTGTTACGGTATACTGTGTACACGAGATAGCAATGTCCTTTTAAGGTAAATGTAAGCCAGAGGAATATAAATAGAATAACATAATGGTTTCAAAAAGCAAAAAATAAAAACGTTGTATTGTACTAATTTGGTTTATTGTACGTAATTTAACTAATCGTTATCTAATAATATTCTTTTTTTTTTTTCGCTTATTCAACTTAAACATGTCAAGTATCTTATAAATATAAAGATGGTGTTTTAAACACTACTAATTGAAAACTTAAAATAAAAATATGTAGCGGTAAATGGTTTTATTACAATAAACATGAAATTGTCTAAACACCAGTTAGCAAAACAGTTAATGTAATACGTTATAACCGCACTTCGATTTACTTAACGGGCTGTTTAAGTTGGTCCTGTGACATTAGTGGCGGGAAGTGTACCAGTTTGGTTCATAATAAACGGAACATTGTACACAAACTATCAAATTTAAGACCGGGTTAAACCGCTAACTGTCAGATGCATAGTTTCATGTTGAGAGCAGTAATGGACTTTGAATCACATCTCAGTAATATTATTGAGAAAATACGAATTATGTCAGCACCCGTAACATGCAGTGCTATGATAAAAGTTTGTCGCGCGAGAAACCCGCCATATTGAAATATCCTCCAATAGGATAAGAGAATACGCACGACAAAATTATGTTAGAAGGGCTGGTTAGATTATTCAGGTTTCTCACCAAGCAATTGGCACGGTAATTGATCAGGAGCCCGATTGCGCTAACTCAAACGACTTCAACAAAAACTAAACTTTAAGCAAAATAGCTGCCAAATGCACTATTAGCGCGCTAAACATTTAACGTTTCAACCAAAATTAATGAACGATTGAAAGAACGGTTCAGTAAATAGCGCGTAGAGCGGTACAGATTTGCGCATTAACCTCTAACGTTTCCGTCTTAAAGTTTGAGACGTCCTTAAATAGCGCGATCGTGGCCAGGTACGCAGTCAAGGCATAGAATTGAATATAACAAAGATATTTTAACTGTTTCAGTTTATTGAATTGACTAATAAAATAATATCGTGGGTTGAGCGACAGTGTACGGTCGCGTTCATAAAGTCCAGTCATATCACGTGCTTCTAATACTTTAAATTAACTTTTTTCCCAAAAGCTTTCAGGTCTATATAATTTAAAGTAAAATGTTGAGTCCCGTACACTGTATACGTATCACACAAAAATAAGAATAACGAGCCTTTAGGAAAAAAGTTATTTGAAAGTATAAAAACACGTGTTATGACTGCACTTATGAACTTGTACTGTACATAAATTATTATTAGTGATAAAGTAATTACCTACGCAAAATTATGTGACTACAATTCTTAGAATTTATTTTACTGACTCTTTCTTTATAGTACTATTATATATTTTATTACATTCAATATTTTTATAATAACAAAGATTTTATTCGATTCTAATAAATTACGTTCAGACCTTTGTAATATTTTGGCAGATCCTTTTTGAATTGCAAATTCAATGTTATTTGAGCTCCGCAAATACGACCGACGACGCCCACGGCTGGGTTCAACGAATCAACTTTGTTTTGACTAAATTAAAGTTATAAACTTAGAGTATCGTTAACAGCTCATATAAACTTAGAGTATAAATAGAAAATTTTCTAAGGTTATAAAATTACAAATAAAATTGTGGAACTGTAAGAAAACTAGTAATGCAAGATGAACATATCCAAATTAATAAGATTTGTAATTTTCTTTTCAGATTTAAGGCAGTTCAGAAAAATGCAATTTCGGGCCAAACCTTTCTTGAGCAACTTTTCTCAGCCATAGTCAAACCAGGTCCAGTTACTTAACATCGTCATCTTGAAAACCACCTTTCCTCGTTCTCGGTACTTAAAGCGATTACTCGGTTTTATATCTTGGCCATCACGTACCTTAGCAGCTTGTTATTAAGCAGAATAATGTCTGGCAGCCATTTTGTAGAGCGCTCGACAGCTCCTTAATTTATGTGGCGGGTCGGCGCATCTGGCCCATTTCACGAGGCCAAACTTATAGTGGTCTTACCGCGACATGTTCTGTAACATGCTGGTTTTTGGGGGATAGATAGTGAGTAAGAGATACTTACCCTGCACCCGTAACATGCAGTGCTATGACAAAAGTTTATCGCGCGAGAAACCCGCCATATTGAAATATCCTTCAATAGGATAAGATAATACGCACGACAAAATTATGTCTGTCATACGTGAACCGGGCATGTTAGAGGGGCTGGTGTGGAAAATAAATTAATATCTGGGAAACCTCACGAGACAGCTGATGAACATACAAATTCAACCACAACTGCTCATCACACAAATGTTTGCCCTGGGCGGGGTTTGAACCCTCAACCCTTTGCTTTGATACCGACTCTATGGGGATGTCAATGACCCGATTAGTATCTCAATACATTAAAAATTAAACAAATATATCCTTTATAATTGAAAACTATTACCTACTTAAATACGGTAATATAGAATTTGTAAATACATACCGAAGAAATCAGTTTTTTTGCTTTATCGTGTTTATTAACTGACTAGTGTATCATTATTAACTGACTAGTGTATCATTATTAACTGACTAGTGTATCAGCCTATTTCTCCTTATGAAAGCCGCGATTAGACTACACAATTTGTAGGACACTTTTTCAGTTAGGTTCCTTACTAAGGACAAGTGTAATTGCAGTTAGTGTCCTAATTATCGGAGCCTTACTGCAATTACACTTGTCCTTAGTAAGGAACCTAACTGAAAAAGTGTCCTACAAATTGTGTAGTCTAATCTTTGCTATACCTGTAAAAGTCTAACTAGTACGGCTTGTTAGCTAAAAAATATAAGGATATCGGTCCCATCTGGCAGAAAGTACGAAACTTAGCATGAATGTAGCTGTCATTAATGTGCTTCAATATCGATATGGAAACACTTCGATAAATTATTGTTTCCCCCCTTTCCCCCCCCTTTTATCTCCCTCATTCTGGTTTTTTGAATTTTATACTAAAACAGTACGTCTGAGGAGTTTACTTTTCAGAGATCAAATCATCGTCGATAAATTGCCTACAAAACGATACTACATTTTATAGTGCTAAGATTAATATATTTCTATATACAGCCATCAACGTTTTATGGAATTTTAAAAACAGGCACACTTTTTTCTTCCTTACTTCATTTATAGGAAAACGACAAGAGTGGTGATAAAATGGACTAAAGAAGTCAACTACCTTATACATTAAGCTAAAAAATGACATTTACTTCATAGTCGTAAAGGCATTACTTCTAGAGTTACAGCTCACCGCGTCTGACTCAAGTACTCTTTTTTTTACCTTTTTAGAATACATCTTTCTGTTAACTTTGTTTAGCGTAGATGAGATTCAGATTTTCCAATTAGAAATAAAACAGTCCATGTACTAATCCAAGCCACAGTCTATTTACATGTAAAACTAGCTTTCTGCCCGCGGCTACGCTTGCGTTGTGTTTCGACATTTCCGTATTAATTTTTAACTATCCCACTTTTTTCCGTGTTTTTAAAGTATCCAACATGTTGACCGAGTATATAAGGTACCACCATGCAAAATTTCATTTCAATCGGTCTAACAGTTTCGGAGATAAGCCCGTAGAATGTACTGCGCCGTATGAGTTACTAAAGTTTTTTAACTATCCCACGGGAACTTTTTAATTTTCTGGGATTAAAAGTATCTAAGATGTTGACCGGGATATAAGGTACCACTAGGTATACAAAATTTCATTGAAATCGGTCGAATAGTTTCGGATATTAGCCCGTACAAACAGACAAACAGAGAAACAAAAATATTTTAAAAAAATCTGGGTATGTACTATATCGCTTCTTACATCCCCTTGAATAGGTTTATAGCATTTTTTTTTCTATGTACAGATTTTATAGATTTTTTTTTGTTTTTCTTTGCACGGGCTAATCTCCGAAACTATTCGACTGATTTGAATGAAATTTTGTATAGTGGTACCTTATATCCCCGGTCAACATCTTAGATACTTTTAATCCCAGAAAATTAAAATGTTCCCGTGGGATAGTTAAAAAACTTTAGTAACTCATACGGCGCAGTATATTCTACGGGCTTATCTCCGAAACTGTTAGACCGATTGAAACGAAATTTTGCATGGTGGTACCTTATATACTCGGTCAACATGTTGGATACTTTAAAAACACGGAAAAAAGTGGGATAGTTAAAAATTAATACGGAAATGTCGAAACACAACGCAAGCGTAGCCGCGGGCAGAAAGCTAGTTTTACATGTAAATAGACTGTGGCTTGGATTAGTACATGGACTGTTTTATTTCTAATTGGAAAATCTGAATCTCATCTACGCTAAACAAAGTTAACAGAAAGATGTATTCTAAAAAGGTAAAAAAAAGAGTACTTGAGTCAGACGCGGTGAGCTGTAACTCTAGAAGTAATGCCTTTACGACTATGAAGTAAATGTCATTTTTTAGCTTAATGTATAAGGTAGTTGACTTCTTTAGTCCATTTTATCACCACTCTTGTCGTTTTCCTATAAATGAAGTAAGGAAGAAAAAAGTGTGCCTGTTTTTAAAATTCCATAAAACGTTGATGGCTGTATATAGAAATATATTAATCTTAGCACTATAAAATGTAGTATCGTTTTGTAGGTAATTTATCGACAACTATTTGGTTCTTGAAAAGTAAACTCATCAGTCCTACCGTTTTTGTAGAAAATGAAAAAAAAACAAAATGAGGGAGGTAAAATGAGGGAAAAAGGGGGGGGTAATCATTTCTCAGCGTGTTTCCATATCGACATTGAAGCACATATATAAAAGCTACATGTATGCTAAGTTTCATGCTTTCTGCCAGATGGGACCGTAATTCAGGTTAACAAGCCGTACTAAACAAAGAAAC
>CAOKYR010000305.1:0-30775 GCA_948473455.1 Teleiodes luculella | reverse complement strand
TATTTTACCCATGGATAGAAATTAGTTTTATAAGTAACCGACATTGAAATCACGGAAATAAAAAAACCCTAGTCAGTAGCGTGCCTTTAAAGCAAAGGGCTCGAACCACGCTACGGGGAAAAAATCGTGTGTTATGTAAGTACTCATGTGTGCCTTGTATCCGGATGTTTTAGGTATATTTGTATAAGTTAATACTTATCTATAAATATACATGTACTTGACTTCGTAATTGAATTTCGGTTGTGAAGTGTACTTTGTTTGAATAAATAAACAAATATCAGCTGACCAATAGTACTGTATCTGTCTAGTTTTGGCTCGGATGACCGAGTGTGCCCCCATATATTTAAAGTTAATTCATCCTTAGCTGTCTTATTTTGTAAACAAACATGGCGATAGGCGGCCATCTTGAGGCCATGGATACAAAATAGTGCTGCCAAATAATAAATTTCATTGAATTAATTGAATGTAATTGAATTTGTGATTGATTGTAATTGGTAATTACAAGCATTTCGGAATATCCTATAAATTGGTAATAAAAAGTGTACGATTATATTATATAACATGTCTTTTCATCTGGCAGCTATGATCTGATTTATGAAGTCGCGCAAATAAAGGAATCGATGTCATTCATTCATTATGATATTTTAATTTCAATTCTGAAAAATTCAATCACCTTGCGTTCCGAAACGCGCTGAAATCGATTTGAGCGCACTCAAAGCGCGAACCGAATTACAACAGTGTTATCTATCAATTCATACAGTGGTCAAACGCCTTAGATGTCGTCCGATACTGCCGTCGAGCGCGGCATGACAGAAATATGCTAGGGTGGTCACAAAATGAGGAATACAGCAATTGAGATTTATTATTGTCATCATTATTTACAAATGAAATGTAATATTACGTAATAATACTTAGTGTTTATTATATTTACAAATGTTGTACTGCCAAATATTTCCGCGATACTTTATTTCTACTAGATTTGAGCTGACGGCGCTGACAGTTTGATTCGAAAGTAATTTAAGCGCATATCGGAACGCAGCTCCGATAAAATAATTGAATTGTGTACGAGTGCATGATTATACCTCATCCCTAAAATCCACAGACAGTCTAAAAATTACCGATTGAAATATAGTTTGAGGTTAGAGCGATTTGTTAATAATTTTGCGAAATACTTAGGTTTTTGATGATTAATTCCAACAGAATCGTGAGTGAATGCTTGATAAGTGTTTGCGTGAGGTGTATGTGTATTTTCAGCTAGTTCTATAGTGTGATTAGCACGTAAACTTGAGATTTTGTCGAGGTGAGTGGTTTGTTTACAAAATAAGACAGCTAAGGATGAATTATCTTTACTATTTGTTGTTTACAATTATTACCTACTAACTATCTTTCCGCCCCGCAGCTCCGCCCGCGTTTACCGTTATTCTCGAGAGAATTAGGTATTTACCCGCGGTAAAAAATAGCCTATGTGTGCCTATGTGTTATTCTGATGTTTAAGCTAGATTACTGTAAATCATTAAAATCCATTTGGTAGTTTTTGTGTGAAAGAGTAAAAAACACACATCCATCCATATTCACCAACTTTCGCGTTTAAAGCCTGACCAAAGAAATAAGAAACCTGCTCTGGGGGCGCCACGTGTATATTTTTACGACTATGGCAACAATTTCCCTTATAAAATTAGTTCCATTGAAATTCTGCAATATGGCGAGGTGTCATATTTCTTTGGTCGGGCTTTAAATTGATTTGTAGTAATTTTGATAAAATTACCCAGTGTCGTCAATCTCACAATTAAAACGATTCTAGCGATATGTGTCTCGTTAAAATCCATCAAGCCTTGCTAAGAGCAGCCGTGTCAAATGATTATAAAGCCTGACCAAAGAAATAAGAAACCTGCTCTGGGGGCACGTGTATATTTTTAAGACTATGGCAACAATTTCCCTTATAAAATTAGTTCCATTGAAATTCCGCAATATGGCGAGAGGCTTTTTATTTTCCTGGTCGGGCTTTAAATACAAACATACCTACAACCGATTAACCTTACTTCAGCAGTCAGGTACAAAGACGGCATGTTCTAAGGGCCTGGCCACAGCTTCGCGCGACGCGCGGCGCGACCTGCGGCTAGGGACTACTATTTGGTATTCTGTGCTGCGACCAGCGGAATGTTGCCAGTGACCTATAGTCAAAATTAACATGAGAGAACTATTTTTTTTTTTCATTTCTAAAAACCTGCAAGAAAATTGTACCATCGAAATAAAGAAATTAATTTAAAGGCATGAAATGAATCAATTTCCATGCAAAAAGTAACGTTTATCTTATTTTACTTAGAAAACGACTTCAACACTGTAATGTAGCTCAAATAAGATTAAAAATAGTCGTTTTGAGTCGTGTAATGAAAGTGCTCAAAAATAACGTAAAATGTTACAAAGATATCCACAACGATCAGTCCTGCTCAACCCGCATCCAGCGGCTTCCCGCGACCCTCACCAAGAGCTCCACTCTTGGAATCAATATCGATCCCGATTTCAACCCAAAGCAAACCAAAGTCTATTTTAAACCGCTACTCTTGAAAATCTGCCCGCCAAGAGGAGTTAGGGGGCAAGTCGTCCAACCAAAAACTGGGACCAGGGACCAGTTCCACCTTTTTAATTTGATAATAGGCAACTGGGCCCACGTTAGTATGCAATTAGGACGATTGTACTACCAAATATTTTTCTAGGGGTTTATTCGGTCCCTGGCTTAGCAAAGGGAAATAAAACGAGAGTTCAAGTGAGAGTTAGTCAAAAATCTTATATACCTATGTCGCAGGGAAATATGGAAATCGGGGATTTCACGAAATCCCTAGGGATATCACGAACTCGCGGAAGATGCCGAATTCTCTTGTTTATTAAGTCTTCTTACTTAAAAATAATCTAGTGATATGACAAAATACCAATTCATCGTCAGTGATAAATGTCGTTTCACTAAACAAAATCTAGTAAAATGTTAGAAAAGCGAAAATGCCGAATACAAATGGAGCCATGCAGCTCCTTCGGTCGCTCTAGTACCTATACACAGGCACTAGTGGGTAAAACCAATTTTAACAATGTCAATAAATAGTCACCAAATTGAGATAAATAGAGAGAGATAAAATTTATCAAAAATCCGATTCACCATCTTTATATGTAGATTATTTTGAAATAAATCATAAAAAATAAATTTTTAGTTTAATTTTTGTTTGTATTTGAATTTTTGAAATATTTCACGTATTGAAATATAAATAAGACTTACCAAATCGAGCTCACAACGTCGTCGTCGCCGTCTCACTTATGTTTTGACTGATTGATATAGATTTTGTTTCTATGGCTGGCGGTGGGAGCAAGTTCTTAGAAAATATGCTTGGCGGTTAAAAGGTTAAAATATTTCGAGCCACATTTGAGATTTCATTTAGCGTGACGACTATTTTACGTCAATTTTTACCCGACTGCAAAGGAAGGGTTATTTGGAATTGAAATCAAGCAGGTGCTCTGAGCGACGCATTTGTTTCGCTCCCACTAGTGCCCGTGTATACTGGAGCGAGCGAGAGAGCTACATGACGTGAAATACATATTTCAAAAATTCAAATACAAACAAAAATTAAATTAAAAGTTTATTTTTTATGCATTATTTCAAAACAATTTCGGATTTTTGATAAATTTTATCTCTCTCCATTTATCTCAATTTGGTGAATATTTATTGACATTGTTAAAATTGGTTTTACCCACTAGTGCCCGTGTATAGGTACTAGAGCGAGCGAAAGAGCTGTATGGCTCGATTTGTATTCGGTATTTACGCTTTTCTGACATTTTACTAGATTTTGTGTAATGAAACGACATATTATCACTGACGACGAATTTGTATTTTGTCATATCACTAGATTATTTTTCAGTAAGAAGACTTAATAAACAAGAGAATTCGGCATCTTCCGCGATTTCCATATTTCCCTGCGACATATATAAGATTTTTGACCAACTGTCACTTGAACTCTCGTTTTATTTCCCTTTGCTAAGCCAGGTACCGAATAAACCCCTAGAAAAATATTTGGTAGTACAATCGTCCTAATTGCATACTAACGTGGGCCCAGTTGCCTATTATCAAATTAAAAAGGTGGAACTGGTCCCTGGTCCCAGTTTTTGGTTGGACGACTTGCCCCCTAACTCGCCAAGAGTTGGCAAATGTCCGATTTAATTTAGTTCACTCAATATCCGCCCAATATCAAACCAAGGTGGCGCTGCTAGTGTAGCATTTGAGAACCCGATCCGATGAGAGACGGTTCGGAATCGCCACAGAACATTTAAAAGAGGTCTTTTAAATATTCTGTGGGAATCGCCGTCAAGTGTTAATTGTCGATCCACCCAAATATTCTTTTTTTTTCTTTTTCTCTAATTGACCTAATACTTGTATCGAAAAGGTACGACCCACAGATAATATAATACTAGTTACACGTACGACCAATCAAGCTAGACTTCTTTAAAACTTCAAACAAAATTAACTTGTAAAAGCGTATAATCGCTACGATTGGTTATTTCCAAATTGTAATTGATTGAAATTTAAAACGTAAGAATGTAAAAAAGTATAATTTCAAACAAGTCAGTCCTTTGACATGAAAATAAGGACTTTATTGATACTTTCAAGTATTTCAGTGGTTCTAGTTTGCCATGGAAAACAAGAGGTGATCTAACGTAACATAAATTAACCTTGTTCTATCTGTAGTCGGTAAATAGTATAATACGACTCGTCATTTTACACAATGCTTCGGCATTTTAGAAATGCTCGTCATTTTCCAATACGTATAGATAAGTATATCATACTTATACCATATTATTTATTCTGTGTTCATACCAATAAGAGGAAAGATTTTGTATTTTTGTGTGTGTGTGTTGTGTGTCTATATGTTCGTAATGAATAAACTCAAAAACAACTGAACCGATTTCAAAAATTCTTTCACCATTAGAAAGCTTCATTCACCCTCAGTAACATAGGCTACATTTTACCGCGGTAAAATGCTACATTCCCACGGGAAAAAACTGTTAACACGGGCGGAGCCGCGGCGGAAAGCTAGTTACGTAATATATCGCACATCTGCGAAGGAATTTAAAGGTTGTGGTTGTGTGTGAAGTTGACCAACCCGCACTCGGATAGCGTGGTCGACTAAAGCCTAACTCTGATTTCATAGGGATAGGCTCGAGCCCCTCGGTGGGGACATGTATTGGGTTGTTAATGATAATTTTAGTGCATAATTGCACTAATGTATGTACTTATAATGTATTATGTGTGTAATGTAGGTATGTTTGTGTGTGTGTATTTTTCACTAATGTGCGTAGTACGCCATTAATTTATTAGTTACCGACTTCAAAAAAGGATCAGTCCGGGGCACTGGTCCAACTGCTCAGTCCAATTAATTGGACCATGGGCCTTCAATAACAGCACCTTTAGAGTTCCGCTGTCCAATTAATATAAAAAATAACTTGCCAACTTTAAAAATCAGGAAAGCATTGTTAAGTAAGTCCGAACATACGTAATATTATATTATTATGACGTTCTTACGAGTCATATGACCGACCATACGTTTATTTTGGTGGCTTTGTATTATGTTCATACACCGTGAAAAACTGGTTGTTTACCCGCTATCCGCAACTTAATGGTAGTATAAACTGAACCACTTTCACAAAGGTTGAAGTATGTTTTTTTTTTTTCAAGTATAGGGAAGGCGAGCTGCTCTGCATGTTAAATGATCAACAAGAATACTGTACCTGGGAAGGTCCTGCGGTGAGATTCGTATTTTTGTAGAGTGTACAGTCGACAGAATTTCGGAGTTTGCACCGTAGTATAGTATTTATGTCCGTTGCGTAAGGGCCTGAACAACTTCGCGCGACGCGCGGCGCGAACTGCGAAGTGTTGCCAGTGACCAAAAGTCAAAATTAGCATGAGAGAACTAATTTTTTTTTCCATTTCTAAAAACTGTTAGTAAAATGTACCACCGAAATTAAAAAAAATATGTAAAAGCGTGAAATTACCCAACTTTTGTAAAAAGTTAAATTTTCATACAAAAAGTAACGGTTACCTTATTTTACTTAGAAAACTACTTCAACACTGTAATGTAGCACAAATAAGATTAAAAATGCGTAAAAGTAACGTTTTGAGTCATTTAACGCGGAAATAACGCAAAAATAACGTAAAATGGTACAATCTAACGTTCTGGCAAGTTTCGCGCCCCGCCGCGCTAAACTGTGGCCAGTAGGCCTACTATGTAAGTAGGCAGGCTCGAGAAGCTGTCAAATGCGACATATTGACAGAGCTTCTCGAGCCTGTCGCTACTTACATAGTAGGCCTACCTTCTTACCAGGGGGTAAGGGAGATGAGAGAATCGCGGTGCGCGTTTGAACTTGACTGTATGGTCAATAAATAATATATACCTTTGATTTTGCGCTGAATGAATAAAGAAGATTGAGTTTTCCGTCAATTAGGCTTGGACTCCCGCTTCGCGAATTAAAGCGACTATCGGCTACCGTCGCTCTACTACACCTCAACGGCCGCGACGAATGCAATTTTATGACTTGTATACATCATGGTCTAAGAAAACAAGGTCTAACCATTAGACCACGTGACACAAACCTATCTTGCGCTGATCATCCTTGTCGAATACGTGTTAATAGACAAGGATGAACAGCACAAAATGACGTAGGCTTGTGTCAGTCACTTGTCTAACGGTTAGACCTTGTTTTCTTAGACCATGACTTGTATGTTTTTTTTGCAGGTCAAAAAGAATGCATTGAACTTCAAAAAGGATGGATTGGGTTCCAAAAAAAAATATGACTTGGTAAAAATTTACAAATAATTTAAAATAAGTGCACTAACATACGCACACTGCAGCACTCATGATCACACATTCACACTCTCCAAACGGCCCCATAACCTAGTTGGTAGCTCGCCTGCCTTCGAAGCACAGGGTCTTGGTTCGAACCCCGCCCGGGGCAAACATTCACAAACAGGCACTTGTGTTTGCCTTGTGTCTGGATGTTGTACCCATACTACAGAAGAAAATAATACCTAGTACTCACCCTGGTATCAGGGTAGGCTCGAGCCCCTCGGTGGGGACATATATGAGCTGTTAACGACTAACCCGTACAGAAAGGACACTCACCCCCCCGCGCCAAAATGAGTTTCCCGCCCGATATAGCGCCCCACGCGGCGTGCAGGCGCCGCGGGACTCCGCCGGTGGTGGAGGGGGTGTTTTACATAGCGCCTAGCGCCATTGACTTGTAGTTGATACTCAGTTGTTATTCAAAGAGCAGTAGGTTGTCAAAATGCGTTTTCTGTATGGAGTGACCGCCCAGTGCCTATACCATGTCGTCCTATATCGTCGACAAGTTGAGTTATATATATATAACTTGAGTTTTTTACAGAATGCTTTGCAATTTTACAAACGGTCGCCATTTTCAACAAGCAAGAGGCAGTTTCGAGGCTCCCTCTCCCCGCCCCTAGGCGCGTTGTTGGTACCTACATGACTTATACTCTGGGGTAGAGCCATCCGCTCCCCCGCAAGTCCGGTGAAGCTTGATTCGTCGTACTTTTTCGTCACAAGCATAGGTCAATTAATAAAAAAGCTTGAAATAAAATAAATTCAGTAGTGAAAGTTAGTAGGTACTCGTATTAACGAATTTTTTTTTAAATCATCTAATTGACGACGCACTAAACTTTATCACTGAATTCGATTGCAATTATTATTCAATTATTTTATTAGTTTTTTGCAAACCACTGTGGATTACGCCGCATATTTTTTAGGGGTGTAAAGTTAGCGATTCTAGAAGCGTAACGACTACATCCGTAGATTATTAGCCGACCAAAAATGTACGTGCCTTCCGAAGCACGGAATATTTTTTTTATTTTAAAACGATCAGGTTATTGAACCTGCAATGTCCTAACCCAACTAAAGAAAGACTCACAAAGTAATTTGATCGGCAAATGCCCTACCGGGACTCGAACCCGGTAACTCCGTATATTTTAATGTGCTTCTCCCAACTAACCGAATTATTTATATTTAGATAGGTATAACATTACGATATGTTTTAGCTTTATTTTATATTTGTATAACCTACGTGCATATTATGTTTGCAGTATAAAACTGTAAGTAATTATATTTTCGTATAAAATAATCTAACTATATGAATAACAATGTACAGAATAATTTTTTCTCCTCTCTTCAGCACGGCTGCACCAAATTTGACAGTCCTGTAGCCTAGTTAGTAGTACTACGAAGCACAGGGTCGCAACTCGCAGGTTCGAATCCCGCATTCGTGTGATGAGCACTTGTGTTTGCCTCGAATTTGGATGTTGTATATTTATATATGTATTTATATCAGCTGTCTGACACCTATAGTACAGGCTCTGTCTAGTTTGGAGTCAGATGGCCGTGTGTGATATGTCCCACATATTCATTTGTTTATTTTATACTTAGGAAAATTATTACGCCCGCATTGTGTTTTGACTTACCAGTATTATTTCCCTACCCGCGATATAAAGTAATCCTAGTCAGTCACTCATAGGCCTTTAATCTAAATCTGTTCAACGAAAGAAGAACAAAAAAACAGTTTCACATAACTATATTAGTACAAGCTTCCATCCCGCAGCTTCTTCCGCGTTAACAGTTTTTCACGCGGTAAAAAGTGGCCTATGTCCTTCCCCAAGGTCTATTCTATCTCTGTACCAAGTTTCATCAAATCGGTTCATTATTTTAAGCGTGAAACCGTAATAAACAGATAGAAGAGTTATTTTTGCATTTATTTTAATATTAGTAGGGAGGGATAGTCTGTAGTGAGTGAGTGATCATAGAGGTAGATTTATTTTGTTTTTAGTGATTGATAAATAATGCAAGTTTTTTTCATTTCTTTGATCAGCCAAAAAAGAGAAAAACTTCGAAATGTTTAAAAATCGACGGGGTCTCGTACTGCGTGTCGCGACTGAAGTCGAACACGCAAAGATCGCCTGCGCATGAGTATGATAGGGAAGACCGAGGAGCGTTGTGACACATTTTACTTATCCTTTCATATTTCACACAAATAACATTGCACGCCTGTACCTTCTATATGTAGGTACACGTAACGCAATCTATACTCTTTAAAAAACAGTAAGCAAAATTTATGAAAGTGTCAAGGTTTCTGAGAAAATCTGAATAAGAAACTTCTTACCTTTTTATCTATAATATTTGCTGAATAATTATAATGTTATAATGAATAATACATAAAGTTATACAATTTATCATCATTGGCATGGCATTTTCTGAGATCAGATTGCTAATCAAAATCAGTTTGAAAATCAACTTCTAATCCGACTAAAAATTATGACAGATATATCAAAGCGCGAGCGCGACAATGTTGCCTCAGCGTAAATAATGTACATAAAGGTAGCCGTCCGAACCGAGCGTCAGCGACACTGACGCTGCGACACGAAAAAGTATAATGGACTCTAAGGTAATGGATTCAAGGTAGACTTTGGAGGCATGCGACAGTGACGCGAGTGACGCGGCGTTACCGGTGTCTGTGTCGTCGCGCCAACTCACTTTTGAGTAAATTCATTCTTAAATACATCACCTTAGAATCCATTATCCTTTTTCGTGTCGCAGCGTCAGTGTCGCTGACGGCTACCTTTGCTGTAAAAGTTTATCAATGATGTGGCATGCGACATGCGACACTGTTGCATTTTGTTGCCTCAGCGTGAATAAGACAAACTGTAGGTACATGGTAGGATTCAAACCAGTGACTTCATCTAAATGGCAAGGAAACCTAAACCACTTCGCTATTGACGTTTCTCTATTCTGTGTTAAATACCTATATTAATACTTGAAAGTTGAAATGAACAATAAAACAATATAATATAATTCTTTATAACATTTAATATTATGCCTCAAAAGAACATTACCTTATTGACTAAGCGACTAATACACGATTATGTACACTTTCAGTCTTAAATAGAAATGTAATTTTCAATTGCAACTTAGATTTCTAACTTAATTGATTCGATAGTAAAACACTTAGCAAATACCGAAGTGGCATGTTCAGTCAAGAGGTCTGATCAGCTTTATCAAAGAATAGACATGTGCAAAACAGTACGTTTTAATGCCATATCACATTACTCATTACTTTCAAAAAGGTGATATCACCCCGTGCTATAAATTTTACACTTGTACTAAGAAATGCTTTGTTTGTACTATTGTGTACCGTACCATAGAACAATTACTTTATTATAACATTACCCGTGTTCGACCGCATTACTCGAGATAGAAAGCACACATAAAAAAAGTATTTTTTTTGTTTTTATTTCTTACTAACCGACCCGACAGAAATTGATTTTTCTTCATAGTAACTAATGTGTGACGTGTACTGTGTACTGGTTACAATACTCGCGTAATGTGTGATATTACATTACCTTTTAGGGTGATATTACTTTTGTGATATCATACACATTACCTACACACCACTAAACAGCTTGCTTACTTATCGTGTGCGTTTCGAAGTTAACCTACTTCTCAGATCCTGGTGTTGGAGTTATTGAGCCGCCTAAGGGAAGCCTTCCGAAGGCACGTAAAGCCGTTGGTCTCGGCTATCTACGGAAGTTGATACGACCTATGTCAGTAGCCAAAAAAATTACACTAACATTTCTCCGCGATTTACTTTTGAATAGGAATGTTGACTTGATAGTCAAAAATGCTTCTTTTTATGAAATATCAAAAACGACCTAACTTATGACGTCACAAGCTTGTATTGTCGTTTTTGTACGATTTTTATTTTGATTTACAATAACAAATCATAAAATTGGCAAAAATCACCCCTAGTTAAGTTATACTAGAGTAATTTCAGATGTTTTATTTCCTACATAGTGTAAGATAATTTATTTTGAATACAGTCAACATCCCTATTGAGCTTCCTCCGTGGAGCTTACCGACCGCGGAAATATAAGATTGTTCATAAAAAGAAGTTTTGCCGGAAAGGAAAAAAAAGTTTGACATATGCCATACAAACTAATCGACCAAAACACGGATTTAATAAATACTTAGTAAATGGATTTTAAATTACTATTTTGTATGGAAGTGTCAAATTTATTTTACGTCTCCGAGAAAAGCCGCTTTAGGAAAGTTACTCAAAACAGTTGACTGAGCCGTTGATTCAGTATTTGCTAAGCTTGCACTTGCTTATGCGTTAGAATGAGATACAAATACACCGCGCTCACTCTTGTGCATAACTGCGTCCCTTTCGTTTTTTGTCTTTGACTACCGTGAAATACCTGCCTTAAGGGGCCTACAGGTGTTAAGTGGAGCCCCCACATTTAAAAAAATAATAACTCGAGGAGTAATCAAAATTTCAAAAATCTAAAACGGTGAATATCTAGACTAGACGGTGTTTTGTAGGATATATTGAAGCCATTAACTTTATTTATTATATCTCGCTAGTAGTTATTGATGAAAAAATTGCGGAAAACGGCCACATTTCGCAATTTTTCCATCAATAACTACTAGCGAGATATAATAAATAAAGTTAATGGCTTCAACATATCCACCTGTAGTCTAAAGGAGCGAACCAATACGCGGCAAGGCTGCAGGATGAGAGAGTTTATATGCAGCCTGTAGAACACATTGCGCCCGCTTTCTATCGGACAGGCTGCATATAAACCCGGATATTATGGGTACGCAGATTTACACTTTGTTTAACTACATTCAACACAAATGTGTTAATGTACTGAAAATTGCCCAAATTCGGTCGACGAATTGCTCTTAATTTAAGAGAACAAAATAAACTTGACTAGCAAATAATTACCTAGCTTTTGTCTACGCATTTCCTCGTCAAGCTTAAATATTTTGACTTTTACTCTTTTAGGAGTTCAAATAAATCTATGTGCCTAATAATTTCATCCCAATTCATTCCGGTATAAAGTAAGTTCTATTGAATTTTCACAATACGTCGAGGTTTTCTGTTTTTCTGGTCGGGCTATACAGGGTCTAAGTAAAAACTGAAAGGCCATGCTCAGATCTGGAAGGATCTGATCAATTTTCTTAAAGAAACTCTTTTCGGGAACACAAAAAAAAATGTTTACTTTTCCGTATACGAAATTACTATTTTTCGTTTAGATTGTTTAGTCGTTTCCGAAAATATTTTTTTTGTGAAATTTGCTCATTCTTTCAGTATCTACTATGTTCTGTTTCATATAAATCCGGACAAAAGTTCATTGGCCTCTTTCTTTTCTTGAAAGTTATTAAAAATAATGTAACGCCAAAATGTCTGGCAAGGTCACACGCCCACCCCGCCTTCTACTACGGTATGCCAAATTACGTATTTTGCGATAATTTCCTATAGTTTTATGAAGGCGTCAATGACCTATTGACCGAATTAATATTAAACACACCATAAATCGTTACTTACACCCTGTAAATATCAGTACCTATAACGTTTCTTATGAATAAAGGCTCTGCCTAGTTTGGGTCATATTATAGCCCTATGTGCTAAATATTCCCACTTAGATATCTTTTTTTTATTGTTATTATATACAAAGCTCAACACTGTAAATTATAATGATAATCCTAACTAACAGAAGGTTGTTTATGAGCTAGATACAAAGTAAATATACTAGTCAAAGCACTAACTAGAAAAATAACATCAAACCACCTATGATAAAAATTAAACTGTAAATCTCCTAAAACTTGCGTAATTATAATACGATATTCAGGCGGCATATTCATTCGCATCAGAAGCACTGACGAACAGAAATACATACCCATTATTTGTGCTAGAATCAGCACTATAATGTTCGATGATTTTGACGATGATATCTTGTAGAAAAACTGAAAAAAAAAGGAATAGAATAGAATAGGTATACCTACTTTATTGCACACCAGAAAAAAAACAGAACAGTAAAATTTACAAAAAAATAATAATAAAAAAGAGTACATGTAAGCGGCTTTATTTCTAAGTAGCAATTTCTTCCAGGCAACCTTACCGTGCCTACACAGCAACCAAAGCATTTAGATTACACCTAACAGAATGCCATTCTGGTAGCGAATACCCTTCAGGTAACAACGCCCGTACCCGCCGGCGGGGGCGCGGCCAGAACCAAAATCAAAATTGAAAATCAGAGACGGAGCCCCTCAGGCGTCGTCTCCTTCACGATGTTTTTCAGTATCAACGCGCTAGGCCGTGGTCCGAGGCTCCCTCGAGCCGCCCCTAGTCGCGTTGGTATATGACTTTTTTTGGGGTAGAGTCTTCAGCTCCCCCGCAAGTCCGGTGAAGCTTGATCCGTCGTACTTTTTCGACTCAAGCATAGGTCAATAAAAAAAAAATGTATGAAGAATGGTGCAAGAAAACAAGGTCTAACCATTAGATCACGTGACTGACACGAGCTACGTCATTTCTACGTCATTTTGCCTATTCATCCTTGTCGAATGCGTGTAATAGACAAGGATGAACAGCGCAAAATGACGTAGGCTTGTGTCAGTCAAGTGGTCTAACTATTAAACCTTGTTTACTTGGACCATGGTATTTAATGAAGATAACTTACTGGTTTTACTGTGCTAGTATAGATATAATGTTTACCTTGGTAAGCGTGGTGAGCAGGCCCCTAATGCTGGTGAGTACAATGGCTCCCACTAGTATGAAGGACACGTGTTGGGACCAAAAGCCCACGTCGATGCGCCAGCCCAGCCAGTGCACTACGATCTCTAAGCCCCTAGTCACAGGGTCCTTTTTGCCGACGCGATCGAACACTATGTTTATTGTTGACTGTAATAGACAATGAAACTGATTGGTGTTATACAATAACACTAAATAAAAAAAATTAATAACCCACGACACGGAACCGTTACTTGATCCTTTGAACAACTAGAAAAGAGCTGATAATCTTCAAATGGCTGAAGATATTTTCTTGGAGCATAGCTAAGAACACTCTCGATTGTGACATCTTGCAGACAAAAAAAACTGGATCAAAATCGGCGCATCCGTTTAGGAGCTACGATGCCACAGACAGACAGACAGACACGTCAAACTTATAACACCCCTCTTTTTCGTCGGGGGTTAAAAAATGGGTAGAGGTCGAAAATCTGTAAGTACCTAATTATTTTTTTTTCTAAAAACCGATTCAGTAGAAGCGACAAGCTCGAGAAGCTGTCAAACGCGAAATAGTGACATTAGAGCCATAGTAGTGTAACGTGGTGCATTACCATGCCACCTCGTTGCCTCATTCTCATCTCATTTACCATTCTCGCCTAAATTCGAATATATTCAATTTTGGAATTCAGTCGACAATCATCCGTCATTTCATTCATTTTTTTATTCACTTTTCGTTTACCTACCTCTCGGCTATGTCGGCCGATGCCCAAATTTCTGTTCTATTTTGATTCCTTCTGTTTATATTTTATTTCCATACTCTTCTAAACATATTCTTCAAATATAAATACCAGTAAATGCTTGCTTTCATTTTACTACAAATATCAGTGTTGTGCGGAACCTTCTCTCCATCTCTAATCAACGTGTAGCCACCCCGCTGGCTCGTCCAGGATCTAGACGAGCCGCGGGTGTGACAGTAGTTCTGTCAATATGTCGCGTTTGACAGCTTCTGGAGCCTGTCATGTAAGAAGCGATATAAAAGAACTATTCAATGAAAGTGAAAAATAATGAGTGGTTAGCTGTTTCTGGTTTGATACCCCGCGTTAAACTTCAGTATCATTGGAATGTAAGAACCACCCTTGCATTCCAATGATCCCGTAACAAGAAATGAAACTACTGAAGAAGTTTAACATGCAAGAAGTGACTAAAGACGACGAAATGAAACTGAAGAAATAATGACTGAAGATGAAGACATTAAACTTGGATAATGCAAGGAACTACTAAAGACTAGGCTGTATGGGCTTAGATCCCTTTGCCTTTCCCATAAGGGAGAAAGAAATTAAAAAAAAAAAAAGAAGCGATATAAAGTACATCGAGGTGTTTTTTTCAAATTTAATGTTTCTCTGTTTGTCTGTTTGTACGGACTAATTTCCTGTTGGGCCGATTCGAATGAAATTTTGCATGGTGGTATATCCCCGCCCGGTCAACATAATAGACAGTGTTTCCTATGGGAAACTGCATGGAAAAGTAAAAAAACAAAGCAGGCGTAGCCGCGGGCGGACAGCTAGTTGTAAGCTTTTAACTAAATCATTTAACAGCCTATAGGAACCCATATTATTGTCTCCACCGAGAGACTCGAATCTAACCCGAACACAGCCATTTTGTAAAAAATAATACTTATATTAATGAAACAAAACTAACACCCGTTTGCACTAAACCACAGAATACCAAATAGTAGTCCCTACAGAAGATGCACTAGGCGACATAATTCAAATAAATAGCAAGCCTACCTCCGTTACAATAAAGTGCAATTTAGATCGCACGGCGCTAGCCGAAAAGACGATGTTGCTGCATCTCTTTCTCTCGCGTATCGCGCCACTCTACAAACACCTTTAGGGCTGTCGTCTTTGAGAAAATAAAACATCTGATTTAATAACCTATAAGGTAGGTACCTACCTTTTGCTCGAACAAAACAAATTCAAATAAACCAATGCTACTACTATTTAATGTTTGCATACGCTATATTTACTTGTATTTGGCTTGTTTTATTTTGCGACTTTTTTGATATACGTAAGCCAAGTACAATCAAGAGCACACTAAGCTCAACAATTTCAACTAGTTCAGCCACAGAATACTAAATAGTAGTACTAGTTATTATTTGTGTTGTTAACTTATCTTGACAAACCCCTCTTAGGGAATTCATAAATAACAGTCATTAAAAAAATAGTCTATAGCTAGTACCGCCAATAGCAGGCCAAGCTGAACACGCGCATCGCGTCTCTTTTCGTTAGGTAATTAAGTACTTTACGGACATTAGAACAACAACGGTGCAAAGTCCGGAATAGTCAGCTTAGCGTGCTCTTGACTGTACAATAAGAATAATAGCCATCGAAATTATTAATACCATTCGCTCAATGTATTAATAATAATTCCTCTCTTTACGGTAAAGTAAACATGCGGCCCGCGATTCTCTCCCTTATTCAACAGACATAAGAACGACGTAAAGTCTAATGTTCAGCATAGCTTGCTCTTTAATGAACCTACATTAAAACACTTACCTATTTATATTATATACGTATTTATTTTCAATGTTCACCTACTAGGGGGTATAGATTTATTGCAGACTATTTAATGAAAAATATAACAATGGCTAATACAAATTACCTTTCATTGTTCTTCGGAATTTTAAAAAAAGACACGTCCGATCCAGTCTTTTTTCTTCTATTTTTGCATCCATATACACAGCAGCATCTGTCGCTACGTCCAAAAACAGATTTTTTTGAAGTCATAATTTGAGCGATCGATCGGACACGTCACGCGCGCGCGGCGTGTGTTCGCGGACTGATATAGCTAGCCCTGCCTTTTGCCGGCCCGGCCGGCATTTCGGCCGGTCATACCTATTCTTCAGAGTGAATCCCCCCTGACTAAACGTAAGAATCGCTAGGTGAGATTTGATGAAAATTTTGTTTGCTAGTAACCTTCATAATTTTTTAAGTTTCTGTCTACTGTTATAAGCCCAATGAGACTGTAGTGAAAACCAACTCTTTTTTTAAAGCTTTAGTTAGCTTAGGTCTTTCTTAACTACGTAAACCCTAAGACAAAGTCGTTTAGGTGCAGAATATCCAAGTTGCAAAATGTCCAGCGGGTGCAAAATATCCAGGTCGCAAAATGTCCAGGTCGCAAAAGGTCCAGATCGCAAAAGGTCCAGGTTGCAAAAGGTCCAGCTCGTAAAATTGTAATAATAAGACATTCTGCATCTAAAAGAAATATAACTTATGCTACTAAAATAAAACAAAAAATTTAAAAGCATAAGTTATATTTCCTTTAGATGCAGGTCTTATTTAATTAATTAACTAATTACCATTTTACAAGCTGGATCTTTTGCAACCTGGACCTTTTGCGACCTGGACATTTTGCAACTTGGACATTCTGCACCTAAACGGACAAAGTTAGTGCAAACAGGTGTAAGAATTTTCAAAACAAAAGTCAGACTTAAAGCACAGAAGAAAATAATAGTACTAATCCGTACCTGCAGGACACTCCCCCCCCCACCTTGGCACTCCCCCCCGCCCGATATAGCGCCCCACGCCCCGCACCCCGCAGGTACCGCGGGACTGTGCTCGGGGGTGGAGTGAGTGTTTTACATAGCGCCTAGCGCCATTGACTTGTAGTTGATAATCAGTTGTTATTCAAAAATAAGTAGCTTGTCAAAACGCGTTTTCTGTATGGAGTGACCGCCCAGACAAAGACAAAACATGGTTGGATGGACACTCACCATGGTCCAAGAAAACAAGTTCTTGCAAATAGACCACGTGACTGACACAAGCCTACGTCATTTTGCGCTGTTCATCCTTGTCTATTACACGCATTCGACAAGGATGAATAGGCAAAATGACGTAGATCGTGTCTGTCACGTGGTCTACTTGCAAGACCTTGTTTTCTTGGACCATGGACACTCACAATGAAGATCTTCCATATGCAGTAGAGGCTGAAGAAGTAGCCGAGGAAGTTGAAGTATCTCCCCTGGAAGGTGGTGGACCACTGTATCTTCTCGCGCATGCTCCGCGCCGCGTGGGCTTCTAAGAACAGCTGGCGAGACAACTCTTCTAAGCCCGAGATCTCTTGCCGGAGCTGGGATATGTCTGTAGGGATTTGATCCAACATCAACGAACAACTACTTGACATCCTTAAGAATAGGTTCACGGTGTAGAGAGAGGAGATGGCATAATACAAAACGATATTAGCCGTTCGGGTTCTACTTTTCACCACTAGTCGTCGCTTTTGTCAGCTATAAGTTTGTTTGTCTCGTAATCGCACGTATTCAACGTATCCGATAAAAAAATACTTATCTATGAAATTAAATGAAGAGGTGTTAATTTTTTAATTGCCAAAGTTCAACAGATCGAGGTCAACATATGGAAAAATGTATAACTTTCCATTCGTAAGTACATTTTTTTTGCTCTTATTTCATTTCCTGTAATTTATTTTCACTAGAATGTTCGGCGACTGCCACGCTCTCTATTACCGAGTAAAAGAACATCTTGATCGTTGTTTACGCTCGTGTTCAGAAGCTAGATTAGCTATTCACCGCTAGGTGGCGTCACTGTGCCATAGAACAATCTCTCCCCGCACCCCCTCCCACTGGGGACACCCGCCACAGTACAATTAATGTAAGAAGGCATCTCCTCTTCCCTCTCTATTCCGTGGATAGGTTACACAATGCGAGCTGCTAATGTGACAGTAGACGTCACCTCAGCAGCTGTCCTACTGTGCCTATGTACTCGCATGACAGTAGCTCGACTCGCCTCGTCACACCATACAAACTGCTGGCTAACAGCTACTGTACTCTACTCGAATGCTTTCTCTCCGATCGTGCCTCGTGCAAAGTTATCGCAAAATAGACGAATAATCACAATACATACCACAATATTTTTACGTTTATAATCAGTTCCATTGAAATTTCGCAATATGGCGAGAATTTTTATTTTTCTTGTCGGGATTTACCACAAAACATCTTGTTCAGGTTGTTTGCTGCTAACGATACCCAATTCAAAAAGAAAATAATCTTACTACTAAAAAAGTAAAAAGAAATATGACTTACTTTCTGTACCATGGCCGAGAGGATTGGCAATACTCCCAACACTGGACAAAATATTGGCGAAGAACCCTCGATTTTTAGCATTGGACTGGTCCAACAAATTGTATTGCTGTCTCGCTCCCACAGCGTTGGCCTCGGCTAGCGCTATCCTTTTCTTCTTCACTAAGATCATGTCCATAGTTTGAAGGAGCTTTTTTTCAATCGATAGGACGTCTGCTTGAGTTACTGGCCTGTAACAATTTTTACGTTTAAAGAAAAATTATAGCTCATTTCTTTTCTTTTCGATTCTTATGTTTAGTTTAGGTTATATTTGAAACTTTTAGAATTGAATAGATAGATTTAAGAATAAGAATAAGAATAAGAAACATTTATTTGCGGGACATCACAACACAACAGAGAATACAAAAGTTAACAAGTAAGACAAAAAGAATAAAAATTCATGGAAAAAAAAAACAATTTTTACAGTAACATAGGTAATCCGTATGTGCTGCGACACCACACAAAAAGGGCCTCCCTCAGCGAAAGCCGCAACCTCATTAGGCTACAGCGCTGGTCTTCCGGGAGTCCTTTTGAATTGCATTTATTTAGATTTTAGATTTTTTTTCGAAAGTTTAATATTTCAGCAAAGTATGTACGGTCAAGTTCATAACTGCAGTCATATCACGTGTTTTTGAACTTTCAAATTACTTTTTTCCTAAAGGTTTGTTATTCTTATTTTTGTGTGTTACGTATACAGTATAAAGGACTCAATATTTTGCTTCAAATTATATGTCCTGAATGCTTACGGAAAAAAGTTAATTTAAAGTATAGATGCACGTGATATGACTGGACTTATGGACGTGACTGTACGTACATTTATTATATTACATACAATCCAAATGAGCTAAGTAATACCTGATAAAGATAGCCATGGAGGTGTAAGGGTAATTGACGGCACCAAACCCCGATAACAGCGCCATCACGGTTACACCGATCACGCCGATACGAGACACCAGCTGTTCGATGGAGAATATACCCTAAAAATACCGAATAATGTCCATTCAATACAATACTAATATTCTTTAAATAATAAGAGAAAACTAACAAATGATAAAGTACAGTAGCCAGCATTTGCGGCTGGACATGTCGACCTTAAGAGTTTACATATTAAAAATCGTAAATCATACAATCAGAACAATTTAATAGCGAATTTTTTTTTAAATGAGTTATGCATAAATTTATCTTAGGTACTAATGTTATAAAGGGGAAAGATTTGTATTTTTGTGTGTATGTTTGTAATGAATAAACTCAAAAACTACCAGGCGGATTCCAAAAATTCTTTCACCATTAGAAAGCTACATTCACCTTGAGTAACATAGGCTACCTTTTACCGCGGGAAAATAATATGTGGGACAACTCACACACGGCCATCTGACCCCAAACGAGGCAGAGCCTGTTCTATGGGTGCCAGACAGCTGATATACATACATATATGAATATACAACATCCAGACACAAGGCAAACACAAGTGGCGCCACGGCTCCGCCAGCGTTAACAGTTGTTCCCGTAAGAATGAGACATTTTCCCGCGGTAAATGGTAGTCTATGTTACTCAGGGTGAAGTAAATGTAGCTTTCTAATAGTGAAAGAATTTTTGAAATCGGCACATTAGTTTTTGCGTTTATTCATTACAAACATACACACACACAAAAATACAAATCTTTCCTCTTTATAATATGATTAATAATGATCACAAAGGAAATGTTGATTGACTAACCTGTTTTGGACTTAAAATGGGAAAAGGATCACCGATCTTCCAGAAGAAATAAAGATAGATGAACCAAACGAAAATGGTCAATGATTTTATCATATTCTGAGACACTGAAAAAAAAATGCGCATTATTTGTAACATATCAAAACAAAAACAATCCCTGTGCCCGTCCTCTGACTAAGGGGCTCCCTCTTAAAAAATAATTACTTGGTGAGTAAACAGTTTTTCAAAAATCCAGTAGGTCATTTGATGTTTTAGGATATATAGAAGCCATTATTAACTCTGTTAGTTTGAGTTCGATGAAAAATTATAGTCTGCTGTAGTTACAGATAGAAAAGTTGCTAAAACTGCCATTTTTGGCAAATTTTCTACCTGTAACTACAGCAGACTATAATAAATACAGTTTATGGCCCCTAAATATCTTACTAATGACTATATAACTTCAAAATGACCTACCGGATTTTAGAAAAAATGTATGCTTCACGAGTAATTATGTTTTAACAGATGGGTGCGCCACTTAGCCTTGGGTGGTAGCCCTTTATGGGTGGTATTCTATGAGATTGAACAACTTTTTCTAAGGTATCCTGTTATAAAATGTTAAATTATAAAATGAATACAATACCAATAAGATTTTCTTTCTAATATTATAAAATACAAAAGTAACTCATCTTTCTATGCCTTACTCACTAAAAACTAATTTTATTTAATAAATATTTTAGCATAGTGGCATAGCATAGCATCACAGGGAAGGTTGTTTTTCACATGTGAAAGAATACTTTATTAGGATTGGAAACTTGAGAGTTTTGTTTTTTTTTATGGCTTCTGCTATATTGTAATTCAGCCAATGTCAGGTAGATGCTTATCACAGTGGAAAAAACATTGCACCAAGTTTAGAAAACGGAATTCACCAAATGGGTATTTGTGGTTTCTTACTCACCAAATCTGACGTTGCTGATACAGAAGTACGCTATGTAGAACGGTATGAGAGCTATGACCATGAAGAGCAGCGAGTATAGACCCAGGTTCCAGTGGAAGTACCTTGAACTGTAATAATAATAATAAAGCCTTTTATTCCTCTTAAAATAATAACATTAACATTTAAACAAATAATTCTATTTAATGGAGAGTCCACTTATGGACAAAGGCCTCCTCCAGTTCCATCCATTTCTCCCTGTTGACAGGAACTCTAATAGATTTGATAAAATTAAAGATAGGTTTATAAATATGTGTGGACATCTCACACACGGCCATCTGACTCCAATCTAGGCAGAGCCTGTACCATGGACTATGGGTGTTAAACAGAATGTCAATTTTGTGATACAAAAAAAACAAAGATACACATTTTATTGAATTTTAATAAATGAAGAATGTTCAAAAATTGTGAATCTTCGAAATTTTGTTCAAATTTTTGCTCTATGGCAAAGTTTATTCGCCTCGTGCCGCTTGCACAAGCAATCATGTGGCATCGATGATGCATATTAGATACGACTCAGCCGAGTCGCGCGTGGTATGGAGTAAATGAACATTGCTGTAGAGCAGAAATTTGAACAAAAATTTGTAACTTAAAATTTGTTCTAAAACTAAATATTTTTTGTTCTTAATTGTTGATTTATACATCACTAACACAATACTGAGTTTAAAGGATAATTATAATTTTACTTACACACTGTATAGGAGATACCCTTCTAATTAAATTTTACGAAGTCAGCAAGTTTTTTACTATAAAGTTAATTATTTCATTTTTTTGTGAATCATCACAAGACATTAAAGAACACTTAATTTAACAATTATGAGTGTAACAAAAAATACACATCTAAAGAACTTGTTTTCACCTGGAATCTAAGTAGCCGATAATCTCGAAAATGATCAGCTCAAACATGGTGCAGCTCAACGCGAAGGTCACAGAGAATATCAGCTGCACCAGAAGATGGTGGACCTCGTAATCCCTGAACAACTGCTTCACGAAGAATATCCAACCTCCTACAAAGAATATAGCCTGGAAACATAAAACAAATACTTTCTTTACATGACATTAGATTAGAGGACAAAAATAAAGAAATAAACACAAAATTATTTAATCCTGTAACAATATAATGATAACAATATGTTCTATTTTACCTTGAAGTAAACATTTATTAGAAAATATGGGAAGGTATAATTATTTTAAAAAGTGGTTCAATCATGAGGTTCTCATGCACCTATTGGGTAAATTTGAAAGATGTGGAGGCGCAAATATATCTCTTAGATTTCTCTTAGATTCGATCTGGTGTAGAACACACATAGTAAGCGGAAAAGCCGACAAAAACATTGAGGGAAAGTATAACCTAAAAGACGTATATAAATACCTCAGAAATTAAAATTATTAACGTATCTTCGAAGAAAGTCATGTTGTCTTCAGTTTAACTGTGTATTGCACTAATTATTTCAATAAATATTTGAAGAATTACAAGTTAAAACTGAAGTGGTAAAAACATAATCAATCAACGTATTGATTGACTGACATTGACAGTTTTTTTTTTAACTTCATGTTGACATGGCAAAATGAACAAGAATCACCCCCTACAGCCTTATTCAGAGTAGGGTGGTAATTTTTATTTTCATCGATGGGTGGGAAAAAGAAGTAATATAAGTGTTCTGTCTGCGGCTTTCCCACCCGCATTTATTTTCACGTAGTTAGTTTTTGAGATTTTTCTTGTTCAATTAATGGTTGGCTTGCTTGGAGATTTTACTATCCTTCCATCCATTTACTGTTTGTTAATTTAGATAGGCTTTCACGCCGATCACGCCAAACACAACTACTTGACCGATTTTGATGAATATTACAGAGATATAATAGACCTATGTAGGGTTTATTTTTTAACCTTATGTAAAAAACATTTTAGAACGGTAAAAATATGTGGGTAAAATCCTTTTTATTGCATAACATAATTTAGTACATTAATTCTTATTGATATCCATTATACATATAAGATTACATAAATTAACAAAATAATACAATCGTGTAACAATATTTTGTTACACGATTGTATTATTATGTTCTGGTGTTCTTGTTGATAAAGAAAGACAAGCTTACAACAATAAAACTATTGCAACACCTTGTGATCAAGAGCTTTTTTTATTCATATGTAAAGTTTACTCTCATTCTCAAGACTGCAGCTTTTTTTTAATCACCATGTGCAACTCTAACACTGTTTCATCGGCATTTTGATATTATACTTTCCATCTTCGCGAATCTCAATAAATATATCCTCTTGTACATCATGTTCATCCTTTTTAATTTCATATACATTGTCACTTTCAATTATTCTATATACAACTTTTTCATCTTGGATATTTTCAACAATATCTATAGTCTCTTGTTTTAAAATATTTTGCATGAGACCGGCTTCCTCAGGAATAATATTTGTATCATCTTCCATTTCAATAGTATCTTGAGGTGGTTCCATTTTGTTCCTTGATGAAGATTGTTCATGAATTAATTTATGTTTTATTAAATAGTTAACCGATTTAAATTTGCTATGACAAATGTCACATTCTGCTGTAGGGTCGGCATGTTGACTTTTCAAATGAGCTTGCCTTCTTGATGCGGATAAAAATCTGTTTTCACAGAATGGACATGGATAGGGTCTCTCCCCTGTATGAATTCTTGTATGATACAACAATGATTCTCTAGTTACAAATTTTCCATTACAAATTGTACACGAAAAGTTCTTTTCTTTTGTATGTTTGACTATGTGTGCTTTGAGTCGGGCTTGGCACCAAAACTTCTTGTTGCACCACGTGCACACATGGTGTTTGTAATTTAAATGTTCATATTGAATGTGAACCCGTAAAGTTATTTTCTGGGTATATTTCTTACCGCAATGGTCACAAGTGAATTTGGCTTCAGCCGGAGAATGTCTTACTGGAGTTTGACAGACATTGTTCTCTAAATGCTTTTTGTATGTATTTTGGTTTTTATAAACTCTGCCACAATCAGGACAGATTATTTTCAAATAGTGGGTCTTTTCATGGGCTTTAAAAGTTATCATATTGGTGAATGATTTTCCACATTCACTACAAATTAAGTTAATGTGATTTTCTGCTTGATGTGTTTTTAATAATGACTTTGTTCCAAAGCTCTTTGAACATTCTGAGCATTTAAACGTTTTTGGTGCATGTATCCGCAAAAAATGGTTACGTAGATTTGAAACTGAAGGGAATTCTTTAAAGCACTCTTTACAAATTAATATAGAGATATCACCATTGTAAACCATATCAACAGTACTTGTTCTATTATGATTTTTATTTTTAACTAATACTTCTCTACTATTCTCTCTCTTAATAGCTTCATCTTTTACATTAATTTTAATCTGCGGTGACTTTACTTCTTTTTTCGGAGTGATAATATTAGTTATTGTAAGAAATTTCTCGAAAGCTTCAGATTTTGTAGAAATCGGTCCACTACCATCATAATATTGATTCCCAACATTAACATCTTCCGGATTTAATGTTACGAATAAGGTGTTCAGGTCATCCGGATCATCGTTATCAAAACAGTCAATTAAATTCTCAATGGCAGTGCTGATGTATTTGATATTTCCGTGAGTGACTTTTATAAATTTGTAGCTGTTTACTGCTGACGTAACACATTGCAAGCAGATTGTTCGAAATGTTGATATATCTTTGAAGACCTGCAAAAAAATGAAATAAGAATTTCAAGATCCAATGTTTGAAATCAAAGTGTGTAGGGTAATTTTTAATAGATTATATTTTAATGGAATATTAAGGTGGACCAACAATCCCGTTAGGTTAGGTTAGGTTATCAATTAAAATAATAAATAGTATGTTGTAAGGTCAACAATTTCAGTCTGTTACTGAACACAATTACATTGTATGTAACATGTTATTTTGCCAAAACTTAACTCAACCGAAGTTGACTCTCTGACCCTCAACTTACCTGTTCACCAAAGACGAGAGCAAGTATTTCAGATAATTTTAAAGTCTTTTGGGAGGAGTTTTCATGTAAAACCACCTCATCATCTAACCCAGCTCCATTTTGCACTATTGTTTCGAAGCAAAGACCGCAGAATCTGTAGTCTCCTTTTAAGATATTTTCTAAAAATCCACTTACAAACGATTTCATTGTTTCTAATTTTGTAATTAATTATGTATTAATTAGTGTAAATTATTAATAATTAGAAAAAAGTACTGAAAGAACGGAGAACCGTGCGTTGCGTGCGTGCATGAGGCTTTTTTTTTAAGTTTTTTTATTAACTTTTTATCCCGTAATTAAGGGAAAGGCAAAGGGTTCATTCAATCAATCGAAGCCCATACAGCCTAGAGTGCGTTCTGTGGCTTCGAGCGTAGTTGTTTGGGTAAAATTTAACCCGTTTGAGTTGCAACCGAGCCACTGAACGATCGAGTTGTTTTTATAACCTCAAATATTTGACGAGAGAAAATTCTTCTCCTGTCTCAATTGTTTTCTACTTCTATATACATTACAGACGTATTAGACGTCTGTGAAATACAAATTAAACAAAATTATTCGAAAGTAACTACGAAACAAAATGGCGGGCTTTTTGAGTCTTTTGACTTTGACATAAATTGCAAGCTTTAAACGTCAAATAGCTGTCAGAGTAAAAATTAACCATCTCATTAGACGGTTGTTTGGTTGTTTCGCTCTGAGCCACGGAACGGGTGAAACTACGCTCTGACAGCTGTCAGGGTAAAATTTCACCGAGCCACGGAACGGTTAGAGCGCGCACCAGAGCGCGCTCGAGTGCACTCGTACGAAGCCACTGAACGCGCCCCTAGTCGTTTGTAAGTTTCATCTCTTAGCAATCGGGCGGGAATCGAGAAGAAATAGCGGATTCATTGTATCGTCCTTTTTTAAATAAGTTTTTCATGGTAATTGTTGAGTTAATATGGTGGAATTAGAGCAATAATGTGCCGTAAACGAAGAACTATTCAATGAAAGTGAGAAATAATGAGTGGTTAGCTGTTTCTGTCTGGTTTGATATCTTGAGGACCACCCTTGAATTTCAATGAACTCGTAACAAAAAATTAAACTACTGAAGACGTTCAACCACACAATAAATATAGTAACAGATTCAAGAAATGACTGAAGACGATGAAATGAAACTGAAGATCTCCTATCCTATCATTACTAAAGACTAGGCTGTATGAGCTTTGAACCTTAAAAAAGAAAAAAAAAGGTCCTTGAAAAGTATGACCAGATTTAGCAGAAATCTGCGATTTTCGGAGAATTAGATCCCATATTATGTTCTAGTTCTAGTAGACTGTGTCACAGAACTGGAAAGTTAGCAGATTTTGCAAGAATTTTGAAAATCATGTACAGAAAAACAGTATCAAACTTTTAAGAATTTTATATATTTTTGAGTTGAGTTTCAGTAATAGTGTTAAAAGTATTTAAATAAATTCTATTTTTTCATGTACAATTACTTACTACTGTCACGGAATACAGAAGAGCAGAAGATACACTTGGGATAAAAATTTAAATTAAAAGCTGCTTTAATTTCATTACAATAAAGTGCAATTCAGATCGCGCGGCGCCAATTTACCTACCGCAGTTCTTGCATCTCATTTATCACGTATTGCTCACTTCTTCTGACTGATAGTTATTATATCGTCCGGACCGGGGCAGTGGATGTACTTGCAGCGCTTTGCCTATAGCCGGGCGGGAGTGAAACAGGCCTACTAATTTCACAGAATACCAACTAGTACCTTACTACTGTGCTGGTAAACCTTTAGCTAGCAGCACGTTTCAAGAGGAATTCGCTGCAAATGTAATTTTTATTCGAATAAGGAATGTTACTAAGTATGTAAAATCACTTGAAACTTTGTTACAGTAGAGCTTTTATATATACAGATACACTAGTTTTTGTTTCATTAAAAAATATCAAGTAGTTTTGATTTTATATGCATTCAAAGTTCCCATAAATATCGAGTCCCGCTGACAGTCACGTGACCGCGTGTGACGTCACATAGCAACACTCCGCTCCGCAGTAGTTTACTCGCGCAGTGTTTTGCTTTATTTCATCGCTTCCAGTTGTATGAATTGAATTAATAATAGATGAAGGGTTCGAAAATGGACAATCAAATAATCTACCTAAAATAGAAGGACTTGGTTGGTTGCTCATTATTTAGCGACAATAGTCATTTCTTTGCCGTCGAAAGGCGAGGAGTAAAAATGCAAAGGTAAGTTAAGTTAAACTTTTTATAATATAACTCTCGAAAATAGATATTAATATCTGTTCTATAAGTATTCTTTTATTGAAGTACCTAAAATACCCAAGTATTTCATTTCGTAATGCCACTAGCTATAGCTAGAAGTAGGTATCAGAGACCTTAGGTTTTAGGTATAATGTAATATAGGTCAATATAAAAATAATAAAACAAAATATACTTTATTGCACAGAACAAAAACAAATACATTAACAATACTCAAAAAGGGAGAAGGCAAGTGGCAGCCTTATCGCTCTAAGCGATTTCTTCCAGGCAACCATTAGGTCTTAAAACCGAAAACTACTAATCCCTACTTAATATTACAAATGCGAAAGTAACTCTGTCTGTCTGTCTGTTACGCAGATAGAATAGACCTTGGAGACGGACATAGGCTACTTTTTATCGCGGGAAAACAACTGATTCCCACGGGAAAGATTCGGGCGGAGTCGTGAGGCGGAAACTTGATGAAACTTGATATCTACGAGCTATCTGACCTTGGGGTTTGATAGAATAGACCTTGGAGATGGATATAGGCTACCTTTTACCGTGGGAAAATCCCTCACTCCCACGGGAAAAAGGTCACCGCGAGTAGAAAGTTTTGATAATACCTGGTACAGAGATATAATAGGCCCTAGGGATATGTATAGGCTACATTTTACCGCGGGAAAATACTTTAATCCCACGGGAAAAATAGTAGTACAGGTGAAAAGTTTTGACAAAGATTGGTACAGAGATAAAATAGACCTTGGAGTAGGATATAGATTATCTCTTACCGCGGGAAAATACCTTATTCCCACGGGAAAATGGGAGGTCTGGCAGAAAGTTTTAGTGAAACTTGGTACAGAGATACAAAATATTTTAGGGGGGATAAAGGCTATTATACCGTGGGAAAATATCTCATTCCCACGGGAAATATACCTAGTAGCGCGGCGGGAATTTTTGATGATACTTGGTACAGATATAGAATAGATCTCGAGGGGATGGATTAAGTCTACCTAATACTAGTAGCGCGCGCGGCTACTTTTTCAGGCTAGTAATCATCTCATTCCTACGGGAAAAGTCGAAATCCAACGCGGGCGTAGCCACGGGCGGGCAGCTAGTAGGTACATAAAAAGGTAATCACTACTTATACTTAAGTCAAAATTATCTTCACAACAATAAACTGTGCTTCGATTTCTAACAGGATCTGATCTCTTCATAGCTTGTAATCATTTACTTCGTATTTTGACATCCATTGGAACGAAAAAAAAATAACTTTTCCGGCGCATTGATAGCCGTATTTGTACATTTTGGCACAACACATGATTTTATGGTATTTGGATTGTTAATATTTTTTTTAAATTCAGAAATCCAAGTACAAAATACCTAATAACGCAAGGCAGCCGTACGGAAGAGCGGGAACGGACTGAGCAAGCGTTGCCTTATGACGTCACGCGCTTGAACGCGGAATTTCGTCGCGCGCTCACTTTAAACTTCTCTATCTTGGAAACTAATTGACGTATCGAAGTAATTCTTTCACTAGTATTTTTTATTTTGTACGGAGAATTTATAAAGCTAACATTCAAAATTAATGAACATTCTCTATTGTATCTAAAGGTCATTTTAGTAAAAAGTACCTAGTTATTTTCTGTGAGTTGTAACGGATGTATAACCATTGTAAAAATAAAAAGAAAGTACGAGCAAAATTATAAAAAAAAAACACTCATACCACAAATTACGTATAGCGGCGGCGGCGGCGGCGCGGCGGCGGCGGCGCGGCGCGCTCATACTCAACTCAGCAGAGTTTAGCAGAATTTGGATGAGCAGCTACTAGCAGATAGTTCATTTCAGATCTGGTCACACTGTCCGTGAGTGAGTGAGAGAAAAGTGAATGAATGTGATGGAAAAGTGATTGATTGATTTGGGTTTGGATCCGTGATTTGGATTTTTTATTGTGAAAATTATGTAAAAACCGCGTCGCGTGTTAAAATAAACAGTGCCTTTTCAGTTTTTCTTGATTAAGGAAGAACCTTTGAAAGGTAAGGTTTGGTATTTCATACATCTTTTTCGTGAATTCGGTCACGAATCAGCTTTTAGACTGGATTAATGATGCTATGCTTATGCTTATTACTATTTATCTGGTTAACTAAAGATGATTAATGTTCACTCTGTTATAGTGTCTTTCTCTTTTGTTTCCTTACGTATTTTTACACGTAATTATTTTTCTTTTCAGACAATCAGCCCCCCTACTATGTAAGTAGCGACAGGCTCGAGAAGCTGTCAAACGCGACATAGTGACAGTACTACTATTACAAATTTCCTTTATTAAGTTGTACCTCTGGCACATAACCTCTACGTTAATATAAACAGTTAGAAGGTAAATAGTGTCGGCTTAAACCTAAATTATTTATTTATTGATCTTGATAAGTTTTTAATTTATGCAGGCTTCACATTATTGGCTACGTGCGCTATTATGTATCCAAAGGATGCCTGATAGAAATTGCTACAAATAGCAATAAGGCCGCCTATTGACTTTTGTATTGTTTTCTTGTTTACCTACTGTTTGTTTTGGTGTCAATAAATATTCTATTGTATTGTGGTTGGACTCTGTAAACTAATTGAAACTCGAAGTATGTAAAATACCCAATTGATAGATTAACTTTAAAAAATCTTTAAAAATTCAAATTACTATTCCACCTTATATTTACAGGTACAAAGTTCAAATTGTGGTAGCAATTATAGCCTCTGCTTATAAAGGTTAAGTAAATACTTGTGGTTTTACTTCAAATATACATTAGGAGCGCAAAGGAATTTTTCCTGTGACAATAAAGTCCATCCAAGCATTTGCATGGCCATAGATAAAATATTTTTTGAGACAATATCACTAATATGGATGTGCCTGAAAATCTAGGGATCCTGTGATTGCTTGAAATATTTTTATTTTATTTTTATTTTATTTTATTCAGAACACCTACTTAGCCAATAACCGGTATTCGCAGCTAGACATTCAATACAATTTGTTACAAGCCTTGAAACTTTAAAAATGAAATATATATTTATACAGATATAACTTTGCCACGATCACTATAATTCATCAGTACAGAAAAACTATATACATAT
>CAOKYR010000304.1:0-26938 GCA_948473455.1 Teleiodes luculella | reverse complement strand
CGGTACCGCGCTAAGTGGTTTGACAGCTAGATGGAACGTAACTGAATTGCAATCGAACCGTAGCCGTTCTCATTTACAAAGTTCGACGGAAGGAACTTTTTCTTGATTGTTAGTCAATCGTTAAGCTGTGTTTTTGTCAGAAAGTGACCTAAAATGTTATTATCTTTTAATTTATTATAAGTGAATTATGAATTTGATGTAGCAGAAGCTCGTACATAAGCAAAATATGTGAATTTTATGATCAGACGCAAGATTTCCACCTTTAACATGACCGATCGGAAGTTCATAATAAAATACACAATTCAAGGAATTTGCTGCTGAATTAGTAGCAAAAATGATTCCCCACATCAGCCCACATGCTTCCGCGACTCTTCGGCGGATGCTTTGGATGTGGAAACCAAGGTAGGTAAGCATTCCCTAACTAACCTATAACACTTTGTACTAATACATTCTACATCCGTTTATAGGGTTCCATACTTAGATTCTAATACCGTTTTCTTGCTATAGGTATAAAACTATAAACTATACTTACTTATTTTGCTTTAAAATAGGTACAGACAGTAAATAGTATTTCTTTGAACCCTTGTTATTCACTTATGTTGTCTTATCATTATTTCATTTTTGACCATAAAAATATCATTCTTTATATTTTCTCTGACCTTATTTTCAGATGTATTTCAACATACTAAGTACCTGTAGATCCAGACACCAGTTTCCGACCCAGCACCTGACACTCCAGAAGAACATTAGTATTACAAAAAACTGCAGTTAACTAGTAGATGTGCAGTTTAGCGCTGTATTAGAGTTTTAAAGCTTTCTTTAGGTATGTATTTCAACACCATGTATATTAATTTATCATGTACCTTTTAGTACAGATACTCACTCTTTAATTATTGTCCACAGATGCCTATTTAGTAGACAAGAAGTTGCATTATGTATACCTATGGCGCATAAAGTAAATGATAGTATAAATAAATACTCATTTGATAGGGAATGCGCTGACAACCCGGCAAGAAACCTTAGCCTACTCCAAAGTGCAGCTAGGCTGTGAACAGAGGCAAGCTACCAGAAACTGTATGCAGAAAGAAAGATAGAAGAAAGTTTAGAAAATCTTTGGAGGCAATACCACCTCGTTTTAAGTTTAATTAATCTTAATTTATAAAATAGGTAGGTATAGAGAAAAATTAATATTTTATCTTAATTTTTATTGTATAACTTCTAACACTTCTTTTATTTATAATAAAGATGTGCATAATTATATTAAGATATATATTTTTTCATTTTATCTCATTTCTTCACCTTCCAATTTCTTGCCGTTGACTAATCTGGAAAGAAAAAGAATAATAATGTAATAATAAATAATTCAGGGAGGTGTTTGTCCAGCAGTAGAGGTCATAATATAATTGGAATAGCAAAGAGAAAAATCAGTACTTAAACAACAAAATAAAATAAAATTTCCCTAACATTGTAAGTGACGACTACTTCGGCACACAAAAACATGCTACATTGCGAGTATAATCAGACAATTTCATTTGTTTAAATGTGGGCTGAATTAGGCTATTAACAATACCTAATAATAATATGGGGACAAAATATTATAGTTGTGTAGCCAAGAGCATGCTTAGCTTTGAGTTTTGTATGGTAAATTAAATAAGGAATCTTGGCCATACGAATATAGATTTTTAATACATAACTTAATAAACATACCATTTGGCTATAGCAATACATGCTTTGTATATTAAATCCTCCAGGTATTAAATCAACTTTTGTCTGTCCCGTCTCTGTAATAGGTTGATTTGTGGGTGGTATTTCAGCTCTCCGCTGCATCCATATCCTTCTGGATCTCTCTATAAACAATAAAATATGTTTTGGTCAGTTCAAGACTGTATATTCCAATCATACAAGTAAGATACATAACAAAGTAGAGTGATATTAGTAGGTATATTAACAATAAAATTAATGGAATTAAATTAGTATTTTTCCAAATCTAGTTTATGTTTGTACTCTCTGACGACTTCTTATGAGCCGATTAAAGTTCGCCAAACCCGTTTGTGAAAAAAAATAGACTTCGTTTGTGTATTATCACTTGAAAATCAAATACTTACCATCATATATCGATCAAGCTCTTTCTAGATCCATAAAACACCTTTTGGCTTTGGAAAATGTAAAATATATAAATTCTTATTTCAAGATTATGCTTATACGTTATCGTTTCGTTGTTTTAATACACTAAAAACATTCTAAACACTTAAAATTCTTCAATTTTCTTGGATTGGAATTACGGGCGTTCACATAAATAAACATTTCTTTCTTGACGTTTTTGACAGTAAAAAAACTCACCACAGATTATAAAACTAGTAATCGATGCTCGATTGACTGAAATACTGGGGTACATCTCTAACGTTTGTCGTACGGTTTTGGTGCTGTTATGGTTCTACTTCGATTGGAGTTAAAACTTTAGCACAATACCGATTTGCGTAGAGACGAATTGCAATTGGATCACAGTTTTAACCGGATTGGAATTGGATGAGAACGTTTTGATTTAGCACAATCGCCCTGCTGAATGCTTGTAACCTTCTACGTCTATTCGAGCCTCTTTCTTACGGTGAAGGAATAGAAACGTAGGTAGTATGTGAAGTTGACAAATTTTCTCTGAGCCAGGCTAGCTGACAAGAACATTTTCCGTGGACCCCTCAGTAACAGAAGTGTATGTATAATCCGTGTTTAGTGGAAACGTACGTATATGAGCTGTCAACGAACCTATAACTCTTTGCTGTCTTTCCCTCTCCTCGATGCTGCTAAAGTTATTTTATTTACTTCATACTGAATTTCTTATAGTTTTACTTATACTAGTATAAGTAACATGTCTTCCATGATCACGCGAATGATTAGGCGCTTGATTAATACATAAATGTCTTAAGACCTTTGGGTTCTTTCTTAGCCATATTAACCCCCTACAAAAAAGAGGCCTGTTATATGTTTGACGTCTGTGTCTGTGTCTGTGGCATCGTAGCTCCTAAAAGGATGCGCCGATTCTGATCTAGTTTTTTTTGCAAGGTGTTACAAACGAGAGTGTTCTTAGTTATGATGTTCTTATTAGGGCTATGATATTATCACAAATTACGTATAGCGGCGGGGCGGCGCGCCGAGACAGATGGCCCACTCGGAACTAAGCGCCAAAATCTTACGCACACATTGATAGCACACGTTTACAGGCTTGCTCGGAACAGATCGGAACGCATGCAGTCGGGGTCGGGTCGTTGCGCGCGAGTATTAAGAACGTATTGTATGCAATGTGCTAAAAAAAAATGGATAAGCATTCTTATTTTATTACTCTTGTAGTGCATTTGGCTGTTTAACACGTTAAGTGCGAAACAGGGCTTGAAACACCTTGTCCGTGTCTCGTCTTTAGAGCGGTAAGAAAAAACTTAAACTTCTTTGTCGTGCGAGAGGCATAACTTCTAGCTGATTCAGAGTAAGAGAGAGATAACTATATATTTGAGATGTGCTATTGATTCCTAGTTCGATGGTACACCAACCTTAATGCCGGGTTTGTTAGACCTCGTGCCGCACTGAACAAATATAATTCCAACACAGTGCGGAACGAGGTTGCGAACACCTCGTACCTCCTCGCACCTCGTACCGCACCCTACGCTAGCTTCACGCGGTTAGTGTTGTGCAACGCATTCGAGGCTCGCACGCGACGAAATAAGACCGCTACCGATTATGTCGAAACGCTGCCGAAAAAAGTTAACTATGGAGGAAAATAAAGAAAAATCGGGTGGAGAATCTGAGTCAAAATCAGAATATAAGAAAAGGAGTGTTGTGTAGGATGTTACGAAAAACTTCGCACCTTCTTAACGAGTCGTAAAGCCGACAAAAAAGTGAAGAAAATTCTCATAGAATGCACTGGTTGCAAAATATATTATTGTTTGACATGTTTTAATGAAAAACACTAGAAACACATCCATAAGTTTGGTGAATAAATACAATTAAATAAAATCGATATTTATTTTCCCATCACTAAATAGTATGAAAACCTGCCATTCTTCAGTGCGATACAGGGTATATTAGGCCCCACATTTTATTTTACCTATAGAAACTAAACTAACTAATCTAACCACGGGCGGCGGCAGATTTAGGTTAATAATTTCATTGTAATAATAACTACGACAAAAGACGTCCACTTCATCTTATTTGGCGCCAAAAAAAAGGATTTTTGTCTCCTACGGGCGGTGGGGTTTAATATGCCTCGTGCCGCCACAATCTCTGGTATAGGACAAGGTTTAAAACGACCCGTAACGCAGGAATGGAATGTACAGATAAATCTGTGCCGCTGGGAACGTGTTAAACACAACACAAAATAGAGATTTTACGTTTTTCAAGTTTCCAAATAATATTGTAAGGTAGTTAACTCTGTTTTCTCTTGTTATTAGGTATAGATAAGTTTTGATAGCGATAATATCAATAATTAATTTCATTACACATTGAAACTCAGCAGAAATGGGCTTTTAATTTTCCTTAACTTCTCGATCGCTGGTATAACACCAGTGTTTTAGTATTATGTGGTATGGTAGGTATATTTTCTTTTATGCTCTGTCTACCCATTTAGGAATGTATGTACGATAAGGTGAATGTGTAAACGAATTATGTATCGGTGTAAATATAAAGCACCTAAACTGCTCTATTTCAGAATTTGTACAGTAGCAAGCAACCCTAGGCAGGTACAGTAGCAACCAAGTTTAGGTAGTAATTTTGAGAGCGGCCGGGAGTGGACCTTCTGGAAACTTTTTATTTTGTGATAGGGTAAACGCACCGGTTATCGGCCGTTTTAGCGACTTGTCGACTTCAGTATACATTTTTGTCATGACGTATTAGCAGTACAGACTTTAAAATATTTTTCTTATCACCCTACTATATTCTAGTTTCATAAAATACAAATTTCATAGATGAATCTTTATCACGTAGTTTACAAAAAAAAAGAAATCAGAAAAACTGCAAAAACACTGGTTATCGACCACTTGACTTAGTTATCGACCGCCTAAAAACCGGTTATCGGCCGCCTAATTCAACAGTAGAAAAACAACTCTTATGAGAAGGACAGAAAGTTCATAATAGTATGAAATTAAAACAATATATGAGCTAGAAAATTTATGTTACATAATATGGGCTTCTGTTTACATAATTAACATCTTTATGTAAATATTGCTTGAAATAAATGGATTTATTATTTATTTATTTATTTATTTAATATAATTCAGAAATCAAAGTAAAACATTAATAAAACAAAAACAAAAATGACAATCATATAACCAGCCCCGAGTCATTCTTAGCACAAAGGTGCACATGACGCTAGCAGCATAACCGCCCTGAATCGCGATGGCTAACCTTTGCACCAGGAACCAGCCGGAGGAGCAGGTTGTGTGCGTTCCCTTAACATTTGCCCCAGTTTGCCCTACCAAGCGTTTAGCCTCCACACCGGTTTCTACTGCTATCGGGACGAAGTGGTAGCGCTGCTCCAGGGCAAGTACGTCGCCCTGGAGTCCAGGGCGACGTACTTTCACCTCATTTTGGACGCCGCGTTTTCGGCAGCAGCCGATGGAGAACGGACGGTGCGACTAAGGTTCTCATGGCTACAGTGTTGACGCACGTGGCGTCCCAAATTAGGCTCTTTCTATTTTTCCAAGGCACCAAAGTCAGCCCGTCCGGTCTTTTTCCGTCGGATCTGTCGAGACTCGGAGGCTTCAGTACGCAGGGAAAGTCGGCCGAAACAAAAGCTCTGCGGACAATGTCGTTGAGAGCGTGATGCCGCAGAACCTCCCTGTGCAACGACGACAACTCAGAGCATGATAGCCATCGGCCTCCACCATGGAGCCGCAGATGCGTAAGTGGGATTCACACACCTTGCAGCCCAGACGAAGGGCCACCGCCACACGCATTAAGGAGTCGTCATACAGTAATGTGCCCAGGTGAGGGGAAGGCAGAGCATGCAACCAAGCCCAGGAAGGCAGAGGATTCATACTGCGACACCGCAGTCTTGCTTTGTCGACAGCTGTAGCGTTCCCTAATAAGTGCTCCTAGATCCGCTTCGAACCCACCTCATCCCACGCCCTCTGAATACTCGTATGCGCCCTTACAGTGTTGACGCTCCCACGTTCTGGGCCGACCAAGTTGAAATGGCGCCCGACACAAATGGGATGCTTACCTCGGAACCATCGGAATGCAGTATTACAGTAACGAGATTCGCAACACCATGTGCGGACGTCAAAAAAGCCGGCAGTCCGACATCACCCGCACGCACAACGTACTTCCAAACCTCCATGGCGAATCGGAAGTGCAGCCTGGCTCCACTGAACTTTGTCTAAGGAGACGTTGAGACCGGCTCCACCGTCGCTCTCAGTGCCTCATCAAAAGAAGTAATCTCCTCCGAGCAAAGCCACGTCGGGGCTGTCCGCAGGAGATACGTGAGTTTCGGAAGAGCGAAACACATGCGCAACAAAATCATCACAACGTGTGCAGAGAGATCTCTTAAAAGACGTTCCTGAGCGGCGAGGAATAGCAATGTGCGAGAAGAAATGGCTTCGGGAACTGCATCAAGATAAATGGGAGAATACAAAAGGTTAAAGTTGGAAGATGATAGTTCCCTAAGGTCAGGTAGAATGGCGGAGAATCGAGCAAGGTGTGTTTGAGCCTCAGTACTACAGGGGAAGAATTCACACTTGGAAGAAGCATTGACAACCAGACCAAGGTGGGCAAGTCGCGGGGTAAGGTTCTCCAAGTCCTGGTACACCCCGTCTGGATCACCCCCTATAGTCCCATCATCCAAATACCACACGTTGAGAGGTGAATTTATACTTTTGATGACCTCTTGGATAGCCAGACTAAGGACCAAGGGCCCAAGTGGATCCCCCTGCTGGGCTCCTACCTGCGAAAGAATGATATTAGAGCCGTAGAAAAGATTTGAAGGGACGCTTACACTTGACTCAGAAAAGGATAGAGTGAGGGAGTTTTATCTTTCGCAATACGATTCCCACACCTGCCAGAAATGTACACACATCATGATTTTCCTCGAAAATTTTTTTGTTAGTTCCTCTGGTCGAAAACAGGTTTGCTGTTTATGAGTTACCGGCCTGTTTGGCTCCCTATGGCCGGAAATGGGTTTAAATTTTTGTAGTTATCGGCCGTCTTGTATTACCTACGGCCGGAATTAGGGTCAATTTCGACTAATTATCGGCCATCTTTTATACCTACGGCCGAAAATAGGTTCAATATTAACTAGTTATCGGCCGTATAAACATTCGTGTTTTCGGATGGTCATATCTTTGAAAGTATTAGGCATACCGGTGGCCGGAATCTGGTCGTAAAATCATAAAAATGCACTTGTATCTAAATGTATCTTATAACAAGCTGTTATTTAAAAGGTGTTAAAGATGAAATTAAATAAAAATACCACAAATAAAACCAGTTTGCGACCCCCCGGTCGATAATTAGATTTTGGGGTTAATCGTGAACGTGTTCACCGGCCCCCGAAAATATCGCAAAAGAATAAAGAAAAGTGAATTTTAGTACTTGAATATTAAAATTTAATATACCAAACACCCACAAACTAAGCCAATTTGCAATTAAGCAATATTTACACCGGTAAACTTACCTTTTAAAGTCAATCCACTACTAATTTTTTTGCTATTTTTGGCATGTGTCTGCACTGTAAATTTTCAAATGGCGACTGAGCGCATACTGTTCTGTCTTCGGGATTATGCCGTCGGTCATAGAATCCTGAAGTTCGTCTGGTTCGAATGGCGCGATAATTTGAACAGTAGAGTTCGTTAAAAGTCTATTATTCAAGATACAGCGCGAAGTGGTCGATAAGGGGTACATGGTCGCCAACCGGTACGTTTACCCTATTATGTTCAGCCAATTGAAGATTAACAGCTCTTTTCTAGTTGTTGAAAGAATCAAGTAACGGTTTTGTGGAGAAGATTTTAATTTTTTTTAATTTATTTAATGTTATTATATATATAAGAAATAGTTCTGTCGATGCTTGCAGACCCTTTTTATTTTTTATTTTATTTTTTTTATTTATTGAAACACACAACAAAATACAACCATACATAAACCAGTTTAAATAATATTAACTATAGACTAGTTGTCTTTTGCAAACACAGAGATAAGACCGCTACAGGACGCTCCCCGACTACAAATTTAACATGCTATCGGTACGAAATCTTGCAATTTGGAGTCGTAGTCGAGCCGGCGATTATAAAATCTATATTTTGATTCGATGTTCACACTTACTACATGTGCACTCAGTAGTAAAATGGTATGTACCACCATTAATATATAACCATTTCATTATAATAATAAACAGTAAAATAAAATAAAATATTATTTATTTCATTTCACAAAGGTCTTAAAATACTAGTGTCAGGTGTCTCCTATAAGGTTCATGGCCTGAGTTAGGAGGCACCGCTCCTCCTCAGTTAGATTTACAGAACAAAACAAAATAAGAAGACTAGAAATGAAAATACAGAATAATATTGTATGTATGGACGGCAATTCAGTTGAGACGGTCGTAACTAACTGAAATATTGCCTACCTGCAACTGCAACTGTTACACTCAGTCATAACATCGTAAAACGACCGCTTTTGAAGCCCTTTCTTGTGATGTCTGAAATTAGAACATTGACACGGACAGCACAAACAAGCAACCCATAAGTCCAGATAAAATCTATCAAATGTCATTATTTTCAGCTTGCCTAAAAGCAAAACACACTATATTACCCGTCTATTTTTTATTTATTTAATTTCTTAGCTATTTTCGTCCCACTACTGCTGGGAAAAGGCCTTCCCTTTTTTTCCCACTCAGAGGCGTCGAGGTCATCCCGCAATCGCTGCCGAGGTCTTCCTCTTTCACGTCGACGTCGGCTGTCCCATGGTTGGCACCACATCTATGGTTGGTTTGGTTTGGTACCCACTCAGTAGCGACCCTAGCCCACCGATCCGGATGCATTCGGCAGCCGTGGCCCAGTCCCATTTTAATTTGGCAGCTTTCTCAACCACGTCCTATTCGGGTTTTGAAGCGCAAGGTGGTGTTTCGGATAATATAATTAAATCAATATAATGTAGATATATTATAAAAGGAACTACATACATATATAAACCCACGTCCCGCAAAAACCCAGAAAAAAGTTCTGGTAAGATTTACCCACCCATCACGTTTTTAAGGGAGTTATGTGTGGTAGCCTTCTATCCCCTTTCTCCGTTTTCTCGTTTTCACCGTTTTGTCTGTTCCCGTTTGAACGGCGTATTTTGTAAATTTCGCTCTCTAAAAACTTCCAGAACAATCCAGCTTTTTTGAAGAATGTCAGAGAATAATTTGTAAAATCGACTAGTGTACCTGCAGACGTGTAGACTATTATGGGCTTTAGTAATGCGGTTTATTGGCCGGTCTGTCAATTTGTTTGTTCCGCCGCTAACTAAATGGCTGACCAGTTTTAGAGGAAAGTTATGGTAAGGTCCCGAACTATATGTGTAAGTTAATGTACCTACCACTATAGGTAGGTACGTAAGAATGAAATTCGATCTAGCACTAATAATTATGTTAACACAGGAAAAGTAAGAAAAATAGGTAGGTAGGCATCAAGGCAGGTTAATAATAAAGTATTTATCTCAACATGTTTTCCTTCCTCTGTCTGTTTTGTCCAGGCCTATTTATAATGAATCAACAGCAACAGACATATACATAAAGACATGCTCTTTTCCCTAACGGGGTGAACATTATAAAAGTCCCTGTATCATATTTCGGTTTTGAGTACGATTTCAAACTATTTAACCATGCATCTGTAAATATGTAACATGCATAAGAACCGACGAACACAATAAAAAATAATAATAAACAATATATATAATTAACAATTAATGGGTGTAAGGGTCAAACGGGAGCAAAAGGGCGAGTTAGATCTATTTCTATCACTTCAGCTTAATTGGGAGTTGTTTGTTAATGTTAACACGGACGATATCTAGCCTTGTCACGTTTAGATTGTGGCCATCTATCATGTTTTGCACTTTACGTTGTATTCTGTAAATAAGTAAAGTAGATCACTGTGTCCTAATTTGGTGGACGGAATTAGGACACGACTGTGATACGGGGGGCAGTCTTTATGTTGAAATAAACGACAGATGTAATAAAGATAAGACCAAATTAGACCAGAGTTACGACAGTTCTATGTATATCACTATTATGCATTATATTATGTATATTTGATCAATACAAACCACATCGACTCTATAAATCTCTATCTTATCTTTACTATCTTTGGATAATATTGATGATGTGCCTGCCAACCACGGCAAAGCTTATACGCTCGGCAAGCAGGTTTTAGACCGCAAACATTGTTGCTCACAACGCTGCTGCCCATGCCCGCGGTTTTATGATGTTCTTTTAGACACCGTCTACACCACCGCGACGTCAACAAAAAAAACGTTGGATTAGTAGGCTAATTCTAAACCGGCAAATTACCTGGTAAAATGAATAAACATTTTGGGTAAATTAATTAAAAAAAAACACGGTCTATTTATTTATTACTTTCACTACTGTAATACAACTCTGACATGGTCTTTACTTGGTAGAGCCCACAGAGAACTCTCTGTGGTAGAGCCTATAATAAATATCACGCAATGCCCTAAAACCTGCTTTAGCTTTAATTGTATTTCGCTAGTGTAGTCGATATTATACTTAATTGTTACGAACACATTATTTTTTTTACAAACCTTCCCTTACGACACACCATCCATGTACCTACCAGACCAATCTGCAGAAAATAACCGAGCTCTAATCTATATTATAAAACTATAGAGGTCGAATGTCAGTACATATTAAAAAGGTAAAAACTGAGTTAGGGGGATGTAAGAAGTGATTTAAGATATAATATCCAAATATTTTTATTTTTTTTGCTTCTCTATTTGTCTGTTTGTACGGGCTAATCTCGGAAATTGTTGGATCGATTTGAATACAATTTTGCATGGTATACTTTATATCCTTGGTCAACATTTTAGATAGATTTTACCACGGGAAAATATCTCAATCCTACGGAAAACTGAGCAAGGAAAAGTCAAAAAACAACGCAGGCGTAGCCGCGGGCGGACAGCTTTATTTAAGTACATAAGATTTTGAAGCCACTTCCAAAGACTTGTTTAATAATAGCGGCACACAATAATTATTGATAACGTGTAAGTAAGCAAATAATAGAGTAGACTAGACATGCCCAAACATAATACTATGTATGAAGGCGCCGCCGGCGCCAGCCTACTGAGAGTTCTCCAGCTTATTGGTGCCACTCACTACTGCCAATTAAACACTCCTGACACGACAATTGATAACTGAACATGTTTACACGTAACACGATATAGTATCAGAGGTTCCATGTGTTATTTTTAATTAGTAAATTATAATATTTTTGAGTTGTACAATGGACAACACTACAATAACAAGTGTTATATGATAATAATTAAACTGTGAAGCGAGAAATGCTTTAACAATTATATATCTTTTTGCTTTGCTCAAGAAACAAAACTGTTACGAATAATAAGTCTTATTTTTAAGTCGCTGAAAATCTATGTGTTTAAACGGCTGTCGGCTATTATAGCGTATAAATGGCACATTAAATTAACAGGTACGTATTTAGATAACAATATGATTTTACTTAATTTTATAGCAAAAATATCTTATTACCTAATTAACACGACCGCCTCGGGCAGGCAGCAAGTAGACAGTTCTTACTCAATTTTTTTATAATGTAAGTAGTGATAAGTATATGCTGTCATAGTTTGTTTTTTGAAAACTAATTGGATAGCAAAAATATGCGAGTTTCAACTAACTTACATAGTGATATTCATCAAAACGTTTTCTAAGTTTATCGTTTATTTTCGTGATTTGTGATCATTAAAATCATTATTAATATAACTACCTGTCCGCCCACGGCTAAGTACGCCCGCGTTATTTTATTTTTATTTTCTCCCGTGGTAGAAAGTATCTAAGATGTTGACCGGGGATATAAAGTACCACCACCATACAAAATTTCTTTTCAATCGATCCAACGATTCCAGAGATTATCGTGTACAAACAGACAGCTGGTTTTTTTTTTAACTTGTATTCTCCTACATGTAAACACCTACAATCAGTTTTTTTTAAACAAATCAATGTAAGGCACGCCGATTCTTCAGTTCTATTATGGTATATAGATATAGATAGAACAGATTAATAACAATGATTATTTATAATACAAAAAGGTGGGTGATAGGTAGGCAATAAACTTTATTTTACTGCGCTGCTCTCGTATAATACATAAGTACTTATAAGAACTTGGAGTGAACATGAATCTTGAGACAGCGAACGAGAACGACATACTTTAAGAGCAATTAATTCTCATTAGTAAGAACAGGGCTTCATCCGTCAATAATATTGTCACCTTGTTTGTAAATAGTCCTGCTATATCGAGTAACAAATCGCAAAGAATCAGGTATTTATAGTAGAAGTCAGTGACTTCACGGTCGCCGTCTGCAAGTCGGCGGCGGAGGCGGCGCTGTCAGTGAACCGGCCGGGATATTCCATCCCCGGTTTGTTTACATACCGACTGCCTATTACAAGCTATTACCCGACCTATTCAATTGCACCTATAGCCGCCGCCGGGTGAGCGACTCGGCGGCGACAGGTCTTCGCTCGCCGTCCACAACAAATGCGACCTCTGCGTGCAGACGCACACACAACGCGCACACGACGACGACGGTAGAAAATTGCCTTTGATTGCATTGTCGAGTGTTTTTATTGATATAGGATAGTAGAAAGAAATCTAAAGAAATAGTAGAGAGTCAAGATTAATACATTTCTACTAAAAGGGACAGAAATAGTATAGAAAGAAATTGTTTTCTTGGAAAGGTAATTATCTGCTCTCGGAGAATGTAGGGGGGCTTCAAAACGCGGGCAGGTTTGCAACACTGTAGACTAACTGGCATGTGCACTCACTTACCATTTATCTTACAACTATAAAGTTGGTTCTGAGAAACCGATTCATGTGTTAAGATATATATAGCAAGTTGCACTTTGCTTTATTAACAAATAAAAGACAATTGGTTCCGGAAACTGCGAGATCTCCGTGAGCTTCACAAACATCCTCTTCTTGCCTAAGCCGATCTGAGATATACATATCAAGCTATTTGAGTCTTATGTTTATAAGGAATAGATCTATTTGAATGTTTGAGTGTTTTTATAAATTACAAAAAAAGCACATAATAGCAACGCTTGATTTTTGGTAGTTCGTAGCAGTTTCGTAGCAAAATGCTACGAGATTATGTAACTACTATTTAAATATGCAAGAGCGAAATGATTTTAGTATTTTATTGCTGACGTTGTGGATTTTGAACTTTAATATTGAATTATTATTAGGTAATTATTAGGTGTAATTATTAGGTGATTAAGTAATTCATGTAATTTTTCGTGTATTTTATTTTTGAATTATTTATTTTTTGGTGGTTGCATACATTTATTACCTATATATCTTTTGAAAAAACTTTTTGATACCTTCAGTTAATGAAATTAATTACTTATGCTGGATTTTTAAATTCATTGTTTTATTTTATTTTATTTTTAGGCTACTTTTTGCAAGTAAAGCTTGCTACTACGTTATACCGCTCACCGCGGTAAAGTTAAGAAAAAATAATTATTAACGCGACACGCGATACATTATTAAAGCTATAAAAATGGGATCTTTTTAAAAGCCCTTTAAAAATAATAAACCTTGTGTGTAAAAATGAAGTAGGAAATGTAGGTATTCCTTTTTATTTGAAGAGGGGAAATTGATTGAAATAAAAATGTGTTGCTTTTGATAATAATTTTCCGAACCTATATGGTGCGCGCACGCACATCATGATTATTCATGATATTATTATGGCGGGTAACACAAACATATTTTTTTACGATATTATGTATTACTTATATATTAAGTTATAATAATATGATTAACTTACGACGTTAGTTTTTTATTTAGCCCTTTTGTTAGATAGATAGATAGAAGAAACTTTAGCTTACTTTATTTATTTATTTTTACTTTAGTTGTCCCACTGCTGGGTAAATGCCTCTATTTCTAATGTTTTCGTTAACAATATATACAAAACAAAAATCCTTGTAAAGCTTTCCACTTCACCCATATACAGACACCATGGTCTGCAATTATTTCGAGCTTGTGTCTAAAAACTTGTAAATCAACAAACTGGCCAGCTTAATCAATTGAAAGGGTATCCTAAATGTAACTTTTCGATGAACTTATCGAAAATAGGCCCCCGCGCGGAGATAGTTGTTTATGAAAATCTCGGCGGAGGAACGAGGGCGCGGGGCGTTCGGCGCGGGAGGCGTGTCGCAGACGGTGCGCGCGCGCCGCCCATCCCGACGTGTGGTTAAAAGCGCGCGCGCGCTCGTGGATCGGCAGTGAGCGACGCCGGCACCGCGCCCAGAGCGTTCTTCGCGACCACCAGCCACCATCGACCACTCGCGGCTAATCACACACTATAGCTGATTCATTGGCAAACTTCGAAGACACGCTTGTGTTTATTACTGCAAAATTGGTAAGGAGATTTTTATTTACATTATTTTTGTTTTGCTTTATTGCTACTCAGCAATAAGGCCGCCTACATGTACACTTTCATTCTTGTTTTTTGTGAATTTACTGATTGTATTATTTCTAGTGTGCAATAAAGTATATTCTATTCTATTCTATTCTATTCTATTCTATTCTATTCTATTCTATTCTAAGAATTTTTTAGAAATTTCTGCTGCGTGACAAAATTACATTTTCAATTTCGCGGATGCATGTTTCAAAAATAGTTAAGTAATATTTTGGGTTTGTAGAGTCATAGTTTACGCCACCATAAAACAAGAAAAAATAAAAATGTATCATATCATATTACTACAGCAAATAACATATTATGGTAAAATTTTATTTTCTATAAAATTTCCATTTTTTTTTTTTTTTAATTTTTTTTGCGGCAATGTGATCGATCAAAGATCAACAAAAAATCTATCAAATTATTTGAAGTCCGTCCAAAGAAACCAGAATTAGCAAAAATGTTAAAGTAGATCTAGATAAAATCTTGTCCTTACCACTTCGTAAACGAGTTAGTCAAATAATAAATTCTACCCAGTCACATGAGGAAAATTTCAAATAAGTTATTATTCATTTCAAACTATACAAATACTTCACTAACTAAAATATAAAATACATATAGTTAACTATATCTGGCGGTCGAAAGGTTAAATTGGTACCTAATAGCTATACTAGCATACCTAATGATGGGATTACAATAGTCCATCCCATAGAGGTAGAATTTTTTTATGGTCCAACCGCATATTATACTAGAAATATATTATATAGCTTCCCGCCGCGGCTCCGCCCGCGTCAATAGTTTTTCCCGTGGGAATGAGGAATTTTCCCGTGGTAAAAGTTAGCCTATGTTCTTCCGCGAGGCCTATTCTATCTTTTTGCCAACTCCGCCCGCTTTAACATTTTTTCCCGTGGGAATGAGAAATTACCCCGCAGTAAATCTTTGTGCAAAGTTTCACCAAAATCGGTTGAGTATTTTTGGAGCCCATTCAATTATTATGAATATTTTTGGTACTTTTTTTACACCTTGGGTTACATTATTGAAGTTTTAGTAAGGATCCCAAATTTTTTTGAAAATAAAGTATAGCCTATGTTACTCAGGGATCATGTAGCTTCTCAACAGTGAAAGAATTTTTGAAATCGGTTCAGTAGTTTCTGAGCCTATTCGATGCAAACAAACAATCAATCAAACCTTTTCTCTTTATAATATTAGTATAGATATAAGTATAAAGCCAGGTACCATTTTTCGAAGCATTGTTTGTACTCATTGCTGCAAAGCACGGATTCCAATGGATTTGGAGATTCTAAGATCAACGTGCTTCTGCGTATAAAATGTATGGAACAGAGCGCCCCGTCCCTGTCAATGCTAAATAACCAGAACAATTTTACAGAACGTGATTTGTGATAAACTCAGTTTCCTACTCTCTGAGAGATAAACTCAGTTTCCTACTCAATGAACAAAATAATAATAGTAATGTATGTATGAGTAAATATAGTGTACCCCCGTTTATTTTGAACATTATAAATTTATCTGCCTTATCTAATTAGGCTCATTTTTTAATTACAAAACGAAGTTCATCTTGTTATACAAAAATAAAAATAAGTAATGCATACGTAGGTACAATCTATCCATTTATTTGTGTAGGTATACTAATAATATAATGAACAAATTAATTTATGATTGTATGAAGACAAATACATGAATAAATAAACATAAATAATTATAGGTACTTACAGCAAAATAATAGATAAAAGGAAGTTTAACTTGTTTAAAAATATCTTTGAGTTTAATGTTACTTGTAGTTTTGTAAAAATCTCTATATCAATATTAGTGTAAGCAAAATCATCAATTATAACACTATGCATATTCCGAATTTTGGCGTTTAATCTTTTTTTTTAAGTCTTTACTTAGAGCAATAACTGACCAACACCAAAATCAGTAAATCTTTTTAAAGTGTTAACAAGTAAGTTCCACGTAATTTTGTGCGTTACAGACGACCTAGTCTAGGACTTAGGACTAGTCTGCTCGGTTAAAAATAGCAGGTCTAGAATTGTAAGGTGTCAAACGGTGAGTGACCCCCGACAGCCAATTGGGAGAGCCGGCGGCACACTTGACCTCGCAAAATGAAATTATCTTTTGTTACCTATCGCCTGACCCCGCAAACATTACACCTCACTTTGTTGCCAAGGGAACCGCGATGCCGCACAATTGACACCTTGTTTAGCATCTAACATTGTAAGTTAAACAAAACTTGATATTTTCATACAAATTTTACTCCTGTGGCTACGCATACGTAAACTACGATTTTCATTTTACCGTGGTCTTTTAATTCTGCGGTCGTTAAAATGTTTAATCCTTCTGCTAATCTGTCATTCTTTACACACCTACCTATTACACAACGATCCATACTTTCTCGTTATATATATTTCCTACTTTTAACTAGTTTTTTTCCGGCTCAGTAGAGAAACTTATTTTTTATTTCTATATAAACTAACCCGTAAAACCGTTTTTTATATTTATTGTACACCTACAGTAAAGTGTAAACAATACTAAACAATTTTACAGACATGAAAATTTCTGATTATCTGAAACCGATTACCTACTCTAAAACGACTACTGCTATCTTGATAACTAACCTAAACTTCTTTCCACCCCACATAGCGTGTATATGTCTAAACCAGTAATGAAGTACAGTCAGTAAATAATTACACGCAATACACCTTAGCCTAGAAACATACATAATTGATTGAAATCTTATGCAATTAAGTACAAAAAAATACTATACTATACTAAATATACTCAACGCAACACAAACGGCATTATATAACAATTATTTAATCTTTTTTATCAGACTTTGTAATAATAAGATAGAATATAATTTTTACATAAAAATATATGCCTTTTAAGCACAACCATTATTAGTGTACAAAAAGGCGTTATTCTCACAGGGAACAGGGACAAATATTAACGCAGGAGGAGCCGGAGGGTCAATAGTTTCGGAGGTCAAAACTACTTGTAAAAGTCACAATAAGTCCTTTTATTTAATATATCATACGACAAAGTATGTAAAACTTATTTTTATTTTAACTTGCAATCCAACAGTAGCCCCACCATGTTTAAAATTCGTTTTATTATAAAAGCGTCCGTCTTTGGGTCACGAATTTACAAATGTGTACCAAATTTTAACTCAGTCAGTCCAATTGTTTAATTTCGGCAGATGATGATGAGCTTCGTACATACGGAACATTCTCCACGCGAGATTCAATGCACTTGTCCGTTTTTTTATTGTGTCCATTAATACTAAACAAGGTTTGAATAGATCGGGCATCTATTCATACCTGTTAAAATAAATAAACAACCACCAGCAAGTAAGAAGTCGAGCAGATAATAAGACATCAGCGGATGACCACAAAACCCTAAATGCTGTGATTGCATGTGAAATACTGATCCGACGGCAGACTGCCTCCTCGACCTCAGCCTGTGAAAAACAACGCGCTTGGTAAAGCAGCAGCAAGGTTGCAGATTAAGTGATGTCCATGTAGTTAACCAATCGAGTGCAGGAGCACCGAGCCGCCGCCGCTGCGGGGTGCGGGGGGCAATGCTCAGGCTCACAGGGTTACCAAACACCAGACCAGAATAACTGTACTTGCTATTTTAAACTGCGTATTTTTAGCCTTTACAATTTTACAACATATCTTCAATCATTTGATATGAGAAAAATCAACTAAAATGAGCTAAAACACCGGTTTTCTAGCTTGTACTAAATCGTCAAGTGACCTGCTTATTAGTGATAAATTATTTTTATCTGACATAACAACTTCAAATAAGCTCACTGAAGCTCTATAACGACGTAGCAAGCGTAGCAACGACGACGACGGCAACTTAGTTAAAAATGCTACGACACGACGACGACGTAGGCATACGCTACGCGGCGGCGTAGCAAAGTGCTACGATAAATATTTATTTCAAACTTTCTCACGTTAAAAAAGTTTGATTTTATTAAAATAAGTGTTGAATATATATTTGGAACATAAACTTGGTCCAGTATGGTTGTACATGTACATCTGTATATGTTTCAGACATCTTATGCTAAAGGTGAAGCCTAAAGCCTAAGCCTAGTAAAGATCTTTGTAATGTATGGGTTGTTTCAAATATGATTAAATCTAATGGTTTTATTTGCCAACCCTATAGTAGCCGTGTGCACGCGCACTGCGTGTGACCGATTGACTGTTGAGTCGACATGAAATATAATAGGTAGGTACATATATACACGCACACAAGACGCGACGCGGGCGCAGCGGCCAGCAGCCGACCCATCATCGAACGGTTGGGAAATCGGCGGACTTCATATCATATCGTATCATATCAATTAGTATTGTCATTTGCTGTTCACTTGCTGAAACTAGAATCAGTGAAGACGATGCACTTATAAATTCCATTAAAATACGCATTAAGTGCTCATATTTTTAAATTAATTTCTAGGCTTTTTTTTTGCATTGCAACATAATACTTATACGATTAGGAGGCAGCGTTCAAAGTTGCAGTATCATCTCACCAACCAGAAGAAAACCTCCTTTTTAGGGTTCCGTAGCCAAATGGCAAAAAACGGAACCCTTATAGATTCGTCATGTCTGTCTGTCTGTCTGTCTGTCTGTCTGTCTGTCTGTCCGTCCGTATGTCACAGCCACTTTATTCCGAAACTATAATACCTATACTATTGAAACTTGGTAAGTAGATGTATTCTATAAACCGCATTAAGATTTTCTTACAAAAATAGAAAAAAAAACAATAAATTTAGGGGGTCCCCATACATAGAACTGAAACTCGAAAAAAATTTTTTCATCAAACCCATATGTGTGGGGTATCTATGGATAGGTCTTCAAAAATGATATTTAGGTTCCTTATATCATTTTTTTCTAAACTGAATAGTTTGCGCGAGAGACGCTTCCAAAGTGGAAAAATGTGTGTCCCCCCCCCCCTCTAACTTCTAAAATAAGAGAATGATAAAACTAAAAAAAATATATGATGTGCATTACCATGAAAACTTCCACCGAAAATTGGTTTGAACGAGATCTAGTAAGCAGTTTTTTTTAATACGTCATAAATCGTAAACCGCAATTTACGTTTCACTATTATTAAAACATCGATCAAAGTCACAACGAACTACAAAAACTTTTATATTATGTTACTGGCTGCTACGGAACCCTTCATGGGCGATTCCGACTCGCACTTGGCCGCTTTTTTAACCTGTTTTTTGAATAAACTCTTTAAATAAGCAAGCAGCAGGTAAATCATGGATAGTGGGTGAAAATGCAAAAAATCCTCGAGACATTGCGCGCATACATTGCGAGGCAATCTTGCTGTAAATTGGCCTCTTGCGTTTGGATTGAAACTGGTTCGTCTAAAAATAGTAGGTGGCTATTTCTGGTACAGTGGCTGGAGAAGAGTACTACAGGCTTAATGAACAATGTGCGCGTGTTACCGTTTGTAGCAACCGGCCGTAATATAAAGGTGGTTTGCGTATGGTCGCACTTCGCACTCCGTCCTCACTTGCGCTTGCGCTACCAAGCCTGAACTCATTTATGCACCCAGTCAACAGGATACACACGGTCTATAGTATAGATTGTATAGACTCTATACAATCATATACACATTTGTACATGACCCATGTCCGTAGACTGGGGTGTTCATATGTGCACTTTTACACCCAGTTAGTCAACCTTTAAAATCTCATAGTTTTAAACTTGTAGTACACACTGTGCTAGGCTTAGCAAAACTAATTAAAAACTAAAAAAAATCGACAAACGGTCTATGTTGTATAATTATAGTACAGCAGCGCACTCCTTTTTTTGATTCACGATTTGCATACCTCTTTGCCAACTTTTAAAGCCAGGGCTCTAGTTTTATTATCAGTTTATTTTAAATATTTTGATTAGTTCTACAATCAAATGGTATCTGCGATCTTTCGCATTGATATTTTACATAATATACAATATTGATTCAAAAAGATTTAGTGCGGCTTTCAAAATAAAGAAAAAAAAACATCAATTCTTCCGCAATCCCTTTCTAATAAAAAAATAAGTATTATCTAAATTATCATATTACCTGAAAACTGGGAACACATAGCAGATGATGATCTTTATCACAGGTTACACCACTGTGCCGTTATTTTATTATGTTGAAGATCTTTAAAACACCACTCAAGCAAACCACCCAATGCATTATTTAATCTATGCGATTACCAGATAGCCGTTACGAAAGGATATAATGTAGCACCCACCCTAAGCTATTCTCGGAGTGCCACTTAAGGAAAGGAAGCCGCTGATTTGCATTTTTTTATAAACAAGGAAGGCGATTTCGTCATCACATCACAAATGATGGTTGTTTTTCTTTACATATACTTGAATAAATATTCAACTACGTGTTACTGTAATAATTTTTATTTGTTATTTCTTTTTAAGGCATTCACGGAATTTTCCTTTTTATTATTATTATTATTTATAGTATCTGCTACATAGCAGCTACTCTCAGGGTCTGGTCTGAAAACCAGCGCTGAGCTCCTGTGCCCAGCACGTGCTGAGATCAGTGTCCTTTGCCACCAACATCTACTTGGGATTACTTGTTCCGTGTCTTTATTGTTATTGTTACTAAAATAAGATTCTTAAATACCACTAAGCAATAAAATTGAATATTTTTGGCAATTTTTATTTTATTCTATTTTTTAATAACAATTGCTTTTTATGTAATTTATTTGGTATTATAGATATAGACAAGGCAAAGAGCGCAAACAAGCGTTGTCCTGGCCTGGCTAATTTTTAGATGACAGTTAAGATTTAGATATAGTTCATTTTAGCATGGACATCAGTTGTCTTCATCTTAATTGAAGTTACGAGTATAACAGAGATAGAATCCATCCACTTATTCTTTACCCTGAGAGAATTATTACAAGATTGCTTACCTACTTACATACAACTGTGAGATTTATAGTAAAAAAAAGACTAAGTGATTCACAAACTATTTGATTGTGGTATTATTGTGATTCATGTTTCATTATAAGAGATAAGTGCAAGAAAATATAACAGCTCATTTGGCACAAGGAGAGCAGTAAGTTGCTATAGATAGACACGCGATATCAACTGTTTACAGTATTTCAAACTGTGGCCATCAGTAAACAACGTGTGCCCTGCCTGCCTATTGGTCACTTGAACCGGATTTACGCTTTAAAAAGTTCAATTGCTTGAACTTGTCACAAAAGGTTGGAATCAGAAAATACCACGCGGCCTCTACACAAATATACGTACAAAATAAGAATATAACTGTTTCAAAACAAACAACGCATCACATATACAACATTTCTGATTTGTATAAATCAGTATTGCATATCACAACTATCAGTAGAAAATGCATTTAGGAAATGAAAAGTTTTGAAGTGGGCGGCGCACCAGTGTCAAGTTACACCCTTCAGTACTATAAAAGCGAAAATCCACTCCGGTTACTGTATTCACTTCTCACGTTACACGCCACGTAAGAGTAGGCTCGACGCATCCACTTCGGTGAATATAGTTTAGTTTTATTAAAACAATCTTTGATCTAATATCTCGAAGACCAAAATTTTCTACTTCTTTATCGCTTTGAAACTGTTTACCTCTTTAAAATATTGGGATTGTTCTGGGCATAGATATCAGAATAGGATATAATCTATACATCTCTGTGGTTCTGGGCCTTTCTGGACGATTCGAACAAAAATAAGTCAGACCGATTCATCGTAATCTTCTTAGTCAGAACCAGATAAACGAGCACAAAAGCATATTTCTATTCTAGAGTGCATTTCTCGCTACTGATCAATAATAACCACCTTTATTGAATGAATGCGGGCTATATCGACTGTCAATTCTACGAAACCTGTGATGAACACAAAATACATAAACACTATCAGTGTACAGATATTATCCTCCATGGATAAGAGAAGAATAGTCACTTCGCGACCTTAGTTAGCTATTAGACACCCTTTAGAACTCGTATTAGCCTAATGTAGTAAATATTATGTGCTTAATGAAGGAAGAAAGTCGTTAAGTCTGAAGGAAGTAGTCGTAAATTATATTAACTTGAAAAGGAAAATTAAGACTATTGTAACAAAAAACTGACGATAAACGAACAGTTTCATAGAATATCTTGAAAGTTTACCGTTGCAGTTTTTCAGTCAACCCTCATAAATAACATTAAGCAAAGCATATCAAAAAATGGGAGAGAGGAAAATATAGACCGACCGAGCCTTTATTCATGTTACATTTCAAAAAGTAATGCGACTTCCAGAACAAGGAACATGCCCTCGTTACAGCCGATTTTATTGTTGCAGTTGCAACAATGCTTGTGAATAAGGCGGTGCAGCTAGCGATCCTGGCGGCGGCGGCGATGCTCTGGGAGGCGCGGACAGACGCCGCGCCCTCCTCCATCCGCGCGTGCGGCCGCAAGCTCAGCGAGTTCATGTCGCGCGTCTGCCAGGTCTACAACAGCCCTTCTTGGGACGCGCCCACAGGTACACTCACAACCATCAATCCACCTTCCATGAGGCTATGAGCCGAGACAGCCTGTCGACTAAGGCGACTAAGCTAACCCAGAACTAGAACGCTCATTTTCTTCAATTAAGCCCGTCGACTAAGCCAACCCGGAACTAAAACGGATTATATTTTTTCAAAGTGATTGGCCTGACTCCTCTTAGGCGATTTCAATATTGGATTGTCTTAGTCACTCAGTGGATTGTCTCGGCTAATGGCTTCGAGTATAAAGGGAAAGATTCTCCTCGTAATGTCATATTATATCAAATTATAAAGCTTCGCATCCAACTCCTGTACCGGTAAAGATACCAGCTTAACACTGTAATTCTAAAAAGATTGTGAGCCTGTACGTTTTCGTACGAAAGGAAATAAAGTTTCGCTCTCCGTAAACATGGTCCAAACCTTTCATATAATAAAAACCTTCTTTTTAATCCTTTTTTTTTAAATGGTAGCGTCAGTTTCTTTGAACTTGTGACAGCGTCGAAAGAAGCAACATTAGTTTCCTTAACAAACCTTTTTAAAAATGTACCTAAACCTATATAAATGTTACATATCAAGTTATTGACGAAACCAAGAAAAGTTAAGGCCTGATCGCTCCAATCTGGAGTAGGTTTGGTTCCAAGCTCAACAAGAGGTGACAGATAACACGGCGATTAGTTCGTTCTGATAAATATTAAATGCCTCTGTAGCAGACTGTAAGAAGAACGCTTATTTAGAGTATACATAAATAATGTAGACGGTATACGCAGCATCCGCTAGGCAACCGTAAGATATCATTTGATCTTAACTTGTTAACAAAAAGGTCGAGGTCGCCAAGATTAGAAACTTAAATTGTCAACACCCTTATCGCTTCTTCTAGTGAAAATAGACAATAACGAATGCATACAATTGTCATAGACACCGATTATTACAATCCCTCATTGTGCACAAATAAAACTTATCGAGTTAATGACCAATTAACATAAAGATGACCTAATTAATTGTTTGAAATGGATTTAATTGATGCTGTTTACTACTTATTTATGTCACATTGTTATTACATAAACATAGATTAAAAATATTTCACAATTGATGTAAGAGAAGTCCGAGAAAAAAAGCATATGGATATTTCTTGTGTATGTTTACAATAGGTACCTAGGCGAAGTTTGCAACTATTTAAAGAACATTTTATTAAGTTTTTACGAGTATTTAGATCGCCTTTGACAACACAAAACATGATAAAAACCATTTTTCAGGGTAGTTGTTATAAATTAAAAATTATTAATATATCCCTATATTTACCTCATGAATTTCAAAAAACGCGATTAATTGGACACATTTTTTAGCAAATCAGATCGCGATAGTAGAGTATTATTAGGAACTTGGACTTTACCGAAGCAACGCGAAGTGCTCCGGTCATTTTTATCAGAGCATCCATCCAATGACCTCTGAGTGTTTACGTCTGGTAATCACAGGAAAAACATGAGGAGCTCACCCTCTTATTTAATCACGCTTGACTTGACCCCGAGTCCCAAGTTTAATATAATATATAGGTAAGTAAGTATAATATTATTATATTATTATTATATTTACTTACCTACACCACACACAAGTAAATATATTATTATATTATTATTATATTTACTTACCTACCAAAATAATTCATTCATATAATTAAATTCAATATACATAATTATATGTACGTTATGCAGATTATATTAAAAAAAACATAAATAATTAATTTGATCTATATGATGTTTATTTTAAATGTAAACGTATGGGATTCTCCTTAATTAGAACGGTCGCGTGTCGTGTTTGTAATTAATAGCGCTCTTGCGTTAGCTTTTTTAAATAAAATAGTGTATAAGGGTAGTAATATACATTTTAATGATATAAGAATAATGGTGTTTCATTTCGAATTCAAAAAAAAAATATAGAAGCTTTAATTTGATAGTTTTAAGAAAAAAACTGATAGCTCATTGTCGTGTAGTAAGCAGGGGGTTTGGTTTGTTTCAGTGGTAGAGCAGCCAGCTAGCACATTGCGTCGGCGCAGGGAGACCGGTGGAATTTCTGATTGCTGTACGTACGGCTGCACCTGGGACCAGCTCAGCGAGTACTGTTCCGAAGTCAAGTATGACTGATTTTTTTGTTTTTCTCCTGATTTGTGTGTTTTAGTATACACCGTGCTTTTTTAACCGTCTTACAAACGAAGCCCAATGTATATGCCCGTGATATAGAATATATTGGCAATGTTATTTTTTTTTTATCAGTAAAATAATAAAACCGTGAAGTAAAATAAAATAATGCAAAATATTTTTGAATCAACCTGTACATAATATTTACAATTTAGTAACAATTTTCGCATGCGTGAGAATCGTAAATAATGGGAAAACAAAAGAAAAATATGAGATAAACACATTTTTCGATCTCTCGATCGATTATTTTATTGAAAAAATCCTAGATTTTTTTTCTTAAATAAAAAAAACATTGCCAAGATATTCTATATCACGGGCATATACATTGGGCTTCGTTTGTAAGACGGTTAAAAAAGCACGGTGTATACTTTAACCTAGCCGGTGACTATTATTAGGCTGCAGTGATATATAAGCTAGTTTCAAGTTAGCATAAAGCGACTACTTAGTTACATAGTATATATGACATGCGAGTAATTTTACATCCAGTAGTTAAAACTGATCACATCCAATATACGAGTAACATTGGATGAGTTGCTCTCTTATTTTATTCTGAACCTATTTAGAATATTCCTTCCTTCTTTACAGAAATTGCATCTTTAACGTTATCTTATCTCTTTATTACAGCACGGATGTGTTGTTCCTAGAAGAAAGTATACCACACGACATAAAGCGATCAGCAGAGCAAGAAAGCAGCGGGAAAAGTTCGAAAGTGGATGCGGTGCCAGTTACAGTAGGAGACGACAAGAGGAAAGGAGTGGAGGGCAGCGACGGTCGGGCTGCGGGCGCGAGGCGAGAGGTGGGGGGCACGCGGAGTGGCGGGTACGGGCGCAAGGGCCGCGGCCGGCGCTGCGGGTGCCGCCGCAAGCGCCGCTCGGGCCGCCGGCGAGCATCCCTCATGGGTAACACGGTGTGTCCGTCTTCGTCGCCCTCATATTGTTCTCTTTAAATAGCTAAACAAATATTTTAACTTAATATCCGCTCAGTTACATAAGCGTAGTCGTTTTACGATGAATAGGCTTCAATAGTTAATTTGAACTGAATAATATGATTGATTGAATAGAAAGGGTAACAATTCTTAAAAGAAAGTAACCTGGTACTTTGGACTATTATGCGTAGTACCTACTATTATATATTTTGTGCTATTATAAAGGAAAGTTAAGTATCAAAGAATACTGACTGAGGTATACATAAATATAATAATAATATTATGATAAATTATTAAATTTCGAATATCTAAAACTGTATTTAGTGAAATTGTAATCTTGCAAATGAACAGAACCTTTTTAGGTAAAATATGTAACAATAAGTAGTACCTACCTACTATTGTACAACTTAAATTTATGATATATGTTTTAGTGTTAGCAAAAGTGAGAACAAGAGGACGACGAGTAACTAACCCTCATATTAACGCTTTAGCATGCTTACTAATTAATTCATGTAACAAATCATCATTTCCTCATTTGTCTGGTCACTTAGTGCATGAAATGAACACACAATCGATGAACAGTCATACTCATATTTGCACGAATAACAAACAGTAGGGAGGTTGACAAGTTG